>VZTL01007505.1:0-17180 GCA_013400535.1 Scopus umbretta
TACCTGTTCTGGCTGACAGCTTTTTATAGGCTCCCTGAAGGGAGTATATCATCTGACAGAGAAAAATATTTATGACTGCAATTCTTTCCCTCCTCTTTGCTTATAGGTCCCATCTTTGTTATTAATGCAAATAACAGTAAAGCCTCAGAAACAGAACTGTATCAGAAAATTAGCTAAGGGCCTTTGCTCCTAGTTTGCCAAATTAAGCTGCTTATGTGTTCCTCTATAGGCACCAATTTTTGCAAAGACAACACGTGCCATTTAACACCCTGGATTAATCTTGTCTACATTATCACCCTACACATCCTTCCCACCAACTTTACAAAATCCTTGGAGTCTATCCACACCTTTCCTGTTGTCTATCAGAGCATCAAGAGGCAGGTTCTTGCCACTAGACATCTGATGATGCCAGTCTCTGTCACTCTACCTGTTTGATTTTCAAAACAAATGCCTTCACGCTTTCTCTCTCCTGGTCCTCCTGCAGTGGGAATGCTCCTGATAAACATTTGGGAATGTATCTTTAAATACTTCTTCAAAATCATTGTTGAAAAACATCTTCCTTTATTATGATGCCCACAAACCCCTTCACAACTGTCTGACTGTTTCTGTGCTATGACAGCTCTGTGTCCTGCATGACTGACCCCAACTTCGTGATTCCAGAGAATCCCTTTTTACACAAAGCCTCGCAAAACTGGGTCCTGAGATTTTTGCCAAAATGTAAACCATTTTTTTTATTATAAGTCATTACATGGACTTCTACATCTTAGCTCAAAACCAACTTGCTTCATACTCTCCACATTAAAGGAAATCTGAAAAACTGTGAACAATATAGTAAGCTGTAATTAAACATAATATTAGCAATAGTAATATCTAACTGTAAGGTGTAAGGCGGATACCATATGCAATCCAATAGCTGACTGTAGAACAGAAAGCACATAAGAAGAGTTTTTAAAAATTCAGAGACGTTTGTTTTGCAACTCTCTTGCAATGTATATGCCTTTGTTAAAACTTAAATGTAAATTATCAATCCAGGTTTAAAATTATGACTAAAAATGAAATCATATTTCAACTCTCCAGCCAGTAAAGATTCCTCCATTTTACATAGGCCCTTGATTTTTACATATTGTTGGAACTAATTAAAATCCAAACTTAATTTAAAACAGTTTTAAATAGTTCATAGTTAAAATAACAATCTCTGTAAATGAGACTGGTGTGTAACAGCAGTATTAACTTACTCATGTCTGCAAAATGCAACAGCAGGGTGAGAAGAAACATGGTAAAAGAGTCCACAACTGCAGCTATAATGCTGAAAGAGACAGTTCTGCTTGAGAGTTTGTCTGCATGGCAATAGTAAAAAAAGGAGCACGAAACAGAACAATTCCTAAATGGGGATACTCTTTGTAAATACTGATGAAATACTGCTTATAAAAGCAAAATAAATTGAAAAGCCTAGCCTCAAATTTAAATACACTTTTCTTAATATTGCCTCGGCTGACAAGAAAAGGTTATGAAGTAGAAATCTTGTCTCAGCAAGAACTTACTCACACAGGAAGTCAAACTCATATTGAGTTTGGCCGTAATACTGATAAAACTCAGTACTTTTTTGGCTATCAAAAACACCCCCATTATGACAATCCCAGAAATGTCATGTTGTCCATGACTAGAAACTGTCAGTTACCGTAAGAAGTAAAAGCACAGAAAATAAGTCATTGTCTTCTAAACTTATCACTTTATGCAAGCAAGTATTTCCTTTCTGTTATTTTCAATAGATACATTTTTTCTTGTTACTCAGTTTCTGCAATGCTATCAAATTTGTCTCCCCAAAGTCTTTCAGGCTGCTAGCATAAACCCTATGCCAACCAGCTCTCTCGATCACACCTCCCCTGTCATTCAAACTTCTCCCTATATCTTCCTGAATTTACAGTCCTAGCTCTTACATTTAGTATTGGTTTTGAACTCATCCTTCCTCTTTCTCATATTACTTTGCTCTCCTTTTGTTAGCTTCTTTTGAAGCTCATCACCATTCATCACAATTCTTCAGTACTGTACTTTCCTTCTTATAACTCTATCAAACTCGCTTTTCCTTCATTTCTCTGACTTACTCACTGTATATCACATGCTAAACTGATTCCTCTCTTATTACTAGCCCTAATTATGGGATGCCTCCATTATTCCTTTTATACATTACACTCTCACCAAACACCAGCTCCTGAGTCACTGGCAAAGGATTTAGGGAGCAGACGGAGTGAGTGACTGCCTCCCCTCCGTGCATGGGTCATCAGTCTCACAGGAACAGTAGGTTTCGCTGACCTCTTTGCGGGTTATTGTAGTACGTGCTTTCCCAAGTGCACCCACTGGTACCCAGGAATATTTTTGCCTTAGAGTCTACTGCTGCGTGCCTTCCTCAACTGCCAGTGGCCTCCTTAAGTCACCACACTACAAAGTGAAAATGCACCATCCAAAGTGGAACAGTATAACTTGCCATAAGTAACTAAACCTTATAATTGCATCTCACATTTAACAGGGATCTTTTCTGTGAGTACGTGTCAGAGCAAATAATTTAAATTTGACTTGATGCTACTTTGTAGTTATTCACAATCAGATGAAATTTCAGCTACTTCTCAGCTGATCACTTGCTATTTTGGCCAATCCCTGTAGATTAATTATTATTGTTCATCATGATTGCTCCCCTTTGTTTTTGTCTTCTGCCATGCAATATAGAAAGATGGCAATATTTCTTTCTTCATGAGTTTCTCTTCTCCACCAACCTCACCAGAACATTCTTTTGTCCAAGGGAGTTTAGTTTGGACAGCAGACACAGGTCATCTCTACAAAATATAGGGCAGTTGACATCTGCTCTTGTTCCCTAAGTTTATGACAGATTCCTGTGACAAGCAATGAGGAATCTCATCTTGCTATATAAAATACTACATGTGAAAGAACCCAAGAACACAACAAACAACTCCCTGAAGAAGTTATGGATTACAATCAGTAAACAGATGGGTCATTAACTGGTTAATGGTCTCATTGTTCGCATGACAGAGAGAACGAGACATGCAAAGCTGGGTACCAAAACCGAAAAAAAAGAACACTCAACTCACTGGCAGAAGAAAAAAACTCTTTTGCAGAGTCACTAACTCAAAATGGAATAATTAAAACTCCCACTTCAGAAGCTACCACTTTGAAGTGGAACTGCAGATCTCTATTTGCATATTAGGAATGCTTGTGTCGATTTCCATGCTCCATCTGGGCAAGAGATTGCAGATGAGGATGACAAGGCTCTGAATTAGGACAAATCAAATGGATGCAGACTCATGAAATCCTGTAGAGATAATTATGAGCCTCTCAGGATGATGTAATTAGTGTATTAGCATGGTTTCCTCCTTTAGTAGTAAATACATTTTAACAATATGTAATGCCTTTATGTCTGCTATTTAATATGTCAGCCCTGCTAAAAGTCCTTTGCACCCTTCTGTTTGGTGTGTCAGCATCATTATAAGCCCCTGTTTTGTGGTGGACAACTAGATGCACAAAAAGACTAAATTGTAGCAAAGACACAAATTGTAGCACTTAAGATCTGGAGATCCCGCTACCTAATGCAATCCCTTCCCTAAATTAGACAGTTAAGACTTTTTATAAAATAGATGGAGAAAGCTAAGTGTCAAAAAACAGAAATGACAAAAGCCAGCTATTTAAGCAAAGATTGTCTAAGTGCCAGGGAGTCCTTTTCCTCTAATGGCAATGGGTGCCTCCACCACAAACCCTTTCCTTGAGTTAGTTGCTTAAGCCAGACAAATCCTTCTTTATAAACAATGATGAGAGAAATCCACATACTATCAGATTTAATATCTCAGTGGTTAAAACAGTCATCAGTAAGGTGAGTGACCTGTTTTCAAATTTCTGCTCATCCCATATTAGTTGTCCTAGCCCATAGGCTATTGGGTATTCAGGGGTAAGACATCTCGATCTCTCCTGTTTGAAGTTGTTCCACTTTGTATAACTAATTAAAAGATAATTGGAGCAAGTACTTGAACCTGACTCTCCCACATCCCAGGTTATTGCCTAACCATTCAGCTGTGGATTCAGTCTCTCATTTTGTTTCTGCAAGGTTTTTAAATCATGCAGGCACTTTTGAAAATCCTATTCTCTATATTTTACATATAAATATTCACAGAGCTGAAAGTCACATTCATTTCAGAATTGCCACTACAAATATCTCTCATTCTTCTCATACATAGTACCAGATCTCTTGCTCAATGGTGAAAGCTAGGTGGTTTTGTTTGTTTGTTGGGGGGGAAGGGTGTTCTTTATCAAACCTTTTGTCACAACACAACCCATTTGTGCAAGCACAAAACCAACTTTTTCTGTGGTTCTTAGTTTTGATTCCTTGCTTAGAGCAGGCAACGAGAAGCCTGAAACACTCTTCATAGATAGCAGAATCAAGGGATATGGGTCTTTCACAATGATTGATGACCGTTCCTTGGATGCTAAAAATATGGTATGGGCTTCTGAAAGCACATGATGTGATGAACAGCTCTCTGCCCTAAAGAGTTCGCAACGGACCTGGCACACAAGCAAAGACACAATATAAACCACACATCGGGAGAAACACAGATTACAAATCCAGGATAATGAAACACAAGTGAAAGCTTGTAAGGTATTTCAAAATAAGGACAGCCTGGTATAAAAGGCATTTGTTCAAGGACTATAAGGGCATTGTGAGCTGATAAGAGAAAGACAGCAGACTGGGGAAGAAGTAGTTCAAGAAGTAGTACACATGACAAAGTAATTCAAGGAAGGCTGTTCAACCAGTCTACACAAGCAATAAATGTTTACATCTATTTTACAGTTATCCCAGTATAAAACTTGTAGTCCTTTCATTTCATTTCAGCTTACATGTCCTATATGAGAGTTTAATAAAATAAAACAACACAAAAGAAAACCTCACCAAAAAAAATCCACAAGAAAAGCAAAAAAATCCCCCATGCATCCCAGAGCAAGAATGCAGGGAATACTGATATAACTATTTTAGTTCTGTCACTGGCAAAACCTTCCCCATAAACAAAGTTTTAGTTTCAAAATGTGAAGCAACTACAGCCTGAGAAGAGATGAGGGAAAATTTTAGAAATGTTGGGTGAACAGTGGCTTAGGAAAAATAAAGAGGCCAGCAACAGTATTGTGAAATGTTAAATACAACAATGTTACGCAGCAAGCAAGGGAAGATCTGATTCAAAAAACCCAAAATTTTGACTGTGCAAAACCACACTGGCTCATTTATGGTTTCCAGAAATGTTTTTGCGATACAACATTCTGTTAAGTCTTCAGCTTACAGGAGTTCTTCCCCATAGCAGAGGCTTGTGGTGACATAATACAGGCACAAACCAACCCCCAGAACAAAAGGTTAAAGTCTTTTACAGTATTTAATTTCTGTAGAGATTTAAACATTTAAATATGTCATTACAAAACAAAATGACTCAGTATACATGTAATTCAGATGTACCAAAATGCATTAGTCATTCAACAGAACAGGCACTGAGGATTTACTAAAAATACTTTACAGAAAAAAATAACAACATATATTTACTTTACTGAATGGTTGTTGTGGAAAACACATAAAACCAAATCCTGCATAAATCACCTTAATTTGCCTACCCTGAAATTAGGACAGCTAGTCCTAGTCCTAAAGCAGCATGGCTAACTCACATCCAGTTTGCAGCCCTTGTTTTGAACAGCAGTGCAAGAGGAAGCAATGCGTGCAGTGATCACAAGGCAAACAAACAGGGCAGGGAACTAACTGGCAGCACGCGGAGCTCCCTTCCAGGTGGGAGTCTCACTAGGGGCAGACTTAACTTGCATCAGCTTCCTACTCATCTAGAGATGAGATGATGTTCCTTAGGGAACACCAGCAACAAGGAGCCCTGCCATCAGGACACAAAACCAGAAGCAAAACAGTTAGTATGTTATTTGGATTGCAGGGAGTGTAAAGAAATCCCAGAGATGTCACTAACAGAAGCTGCTCCCAAATGGTAATAACACAGCACAGGTCACCAGTGCAGCCTTTCTGGTACTTTGGCAACCTCAGCCTCCATGGAAGTGCTGAGGGTACATTCTGCCATCCTGGGCCTGGACTGCTCAGACGCCCAGTGCTCCTCCCTGGGGCAGGGAGCCGGGGAGGTACGTTCTGATCAAGTCACTGCTATACTCAGTGAGTAGCTGCCAAGAGAGGTCAGAGGGCTTCACTGCAGCAGGGGTGCTGCACAGAAGACCAGCAGGATCTTTGAAGAAATTTCTCCAAGACACAAGTTTAAGCCCCACTGGGGCAAGAATTACCAGATGTCTCCTTGAAACACAATACAGTGGAGAGGAAACAGTCTAGGAGCTTCCTGGAGCATGTGGAAGATAACCTCCTGACACAGCTGGTGAGTGAGCCAACCAGGGAAGGTGCCCCACTGGACCTGTTATTTGCAAATAGAGAAGGACTTGTGGGTAATGTGATGGTTGGAGGCCTCCTTGGACATAGCAATCATGAAATGATACAGTTTTCGATTCTCAGAGAAGTAAGGAGTGGGGTCAGCAGAACTGCTACCATGGACTTTCAGAGGGCAGACTTTGGTCTGTTTAGGAGCCTGACTGACAGAGTCTCTTGGGAGGCAGGTCTGAAGGGCAAAGGAGTCCAGGAAGCCTGGGCATTCACCAAGAAGGAAATCTTAAAGGAGCAGGCTGTCCCCATGTGCCGAAAGACAAACTGGTGGGGAAGCAGACCAGCCTGGCTGAACAGAGAGCTTTGGCTGGAACTCAGGAAAAAAAAAGAGAGTTTCTGACCTTTGGAAAAAGGGGCGGGCAACTCGGGAGGACTACAAGGATGTCATGCCGTTATGCAGGGAGAAAATTAGAAGGGCCAAAGCCCAACTGGAACTTAATCTGGCTACTGCANCCTGGAGGTATTTAAAAGACGTTAGATGTGGTGCTTAGGGACATGGTTTAGTGGTGGACTTGGCAGTGTTTGTTTTACAGTTGGACTCAATGATCTTCAAGGTCTTTTCCAACCTAAATGATTCTATGTTTCTATTCTATGATTCTAAGAAGAAAGGTATGACTGAAGTACCAGGAAGAGGATACAAACTTGCAGAGGGTGGAAGCTGGAAGCCTGGGACTTCAGGGAACAGGAACAAAGCTCAGTTTCCTCCTCCAGCTGTGCCTAGCTAACAGTTTCAGGAACAGCAGGGGATGTTTGGGGAGAAAATTCTAAGTGGGTATCTCAAGTCTTTGGATTAGTACCAGTACTAAAGAAAGTATCGGTGTTAGTGGCTGATGATGCTCTCATGTGTAAAACAGAAAAATCCATCCCTATTATCCAGGTGAGTCTGTTGCTTGCCTGGAACCTAGATCACTGATGTTGCAGAGAAATTGCCAACACTCACCCAGCCTTCCGAATTCTACTTCTTGCTGCTAACCCTTGTGGAACAGAAGTAACACAGCCAAAGGAAACCTTGAGCAGCTCAAATGGAACAGAGAGCTCAGAGCAAACATGAGAAGGCAGAAATCCCAGTGGTGCTTTCTTCAGTCCTTCTAGTCTATGGAGGGGCCTGGCTAGCAGATGTAACTGGCAGACGGATGCCTGGTTGTACAACTGTTGTTACCAGCAAGACTTTGGTTTCTTTGATTACAATGCCTCATTCAATGAAGATGGACTGCTACAAAGATATAGAAGCTACCTGACAAAAACACCTGTGAAGAGACTTACTATTCTAGTGGGGATGGCACTACAGTAAATTCACTGAGGAATAGGTACTCGGCCTATAAGGGAAGGTAAGGGAAGGGAAGAGAAAGTACGCGTGAGAAAAGGCCACAAGGGAAAGTTACACATTTCTACTTGGAGGGTGGGCATGCAGAAGTTTACCTCAGCTGTCTGGATATTAACGCAGAGAGCTTGGCCAATAAACAAGAAGAACTGGAAGTCTATGCACAGTCAGAGAGTTCTGATGTGATCAGGATCACAATGATTAAATGGAATAGCATCCATGACTGGAACAGTGTCATGAAGGCTTCAAGAACAAGCAATGAAGAAGAAGGGCAGCTGCACCTTCTTACAATGCACCTCCTTATCTATGCAGAGGTTCAGTGTGAAATCAGAGATGTATCTGACAGGAATCTTCTGATCACAAACAAAGGCAAAAGCAACACCGGCCACGCAGCAGGAGGGACCTGTTACACACTACCTGCCCAAGGCGATGAAGTGGATAAGGCTGTCTAAAAACAACTACCAAAAGCAACTTGATTACCAGCATTGGTCCTCATTAGGGATTTCAACCATGTGGACACCATGGCATTGTGCAAGCAATCCAGGATATTTCTAGACTGCATCGGTGATAACTTTTTAATGCAAATGCTAGAGAGACCAAACAAAGGTAATACTCTACATGACCTCTGTGCACAAACAAGGAAGAACAAGTGGCAAATGTGGTTACAGATAGTAGCTTGGGAGCAGTGACCATAAGCTGATTGCACTCAGGATCCAGAAGAAGATTTGGAAGCAGAAGAATTAGGACCCAGGATTTTATGCAAGTGGACTTTGGGTTATTCAGGAGATGGCTCAGCAGAATCTCCCGGAAAGTTGACAAAAAGGTGCCCAGGATAGCTGGTAAATTTTTATAGAAAACTTACTGAAAGCTCAGGAACAAATAATCTTGTTGTACAAGAAGACTGGAAATATAAGTAGAAGACCCACTTGACTAAGCAAGGAGCTTCTTAATGAACTGTAATGCAAAAAGACAGCATAGAGCAAACAAGAACAGGCAACAAAAAAGGAGTACAAAAGCACTACTTTGGCATGTAGGAACAAAACTGGGAAAAGCACATTTAGAATTAAAACAAGTGAAGGATATAAAGAGCAGCAAGAGGGAATTGTGCAAGTTCAGAGGAAAGGCAGGGATGTTACTGAATGGGGAAGACAACCTAGTGGTTGTGCAGATGGAAAAGGCTGAAGTACTCAATACATTTTTGCGTCAGTCTTCTCAGGCAAAGATTACTTCTAGATTTCCAGGCGTGCCAGGATGGTTTGGGAAGGAACAGGTTAAGGACAACAAGTTAGGAATGAGTTAAAGCAGCTGGATGTATTCAAGTCTATAAGGACAGATAAGATGGATCAGAAAGTGCTGAAAGAGTTGGCTGATGTGACTCTAAGAGTCTTGCCTGTCATCTCCAAAGAAAAGCATGATCATTGGGGCAGGCCCCTGAAAACTGGAAAAAGGCTAGCACTATGGCTGTGTTTAAAAAAGAACTCTGGCAACTACAGGCCAGTTAAGCCTCACCTCAGTCCCTGGAAAGATTATATACCACATCCTTTTGGAATCCACCTCCAAACATGGAAAGAAAAAAAGGTAATCAGCAGCAATCAACATGGACTTACAAAGGGCAGTTCATGCTTGATCAAACTGATTGCCCTACGTGATGAACTGACCTGAAATGCAGATGTGGGGAGAGTGGTGGATGTAATCAAATGGTCTGGTAGGTAGATTGAAAATTACCGGGACAGCTGGCCTCAGAGGGTAACACTCACAGTAAACATTAGTTTGATATCCAGTTGGTAGCCAGTACCAAGCAGAGTACTCTAGTGGTGAACAGTAGGGTTGAAAATGTTCAATATCCTCACCAACAACCTGGATGATGAAACACAATGCACTTTCAGCAATCTTCTAGACAATACTAACCTAGTGGCATCTGACACATCAAGCAGTAGAGCTTCAATCAAGAAGGACCTTGAGGCAATTCAGGACTGGAAATGTCAAGTTCAACAATAAAAGTTCTGCAGCTTTTCTAGGGGCAGGGTAACCCCATGCATCAGTGCAAGCTAGGAACTGACAGCGTGGCCACCAGGACAAAGGAAGTTAATCTCCCTCTATATGAAGCATTGATTAGGCAAGAGCTGAAATACTGCATCCAGTAGCAGACTCCCCAGTTCAAGAGGTATGTGGAGAAACTGGAGTCTGGGGAGGGGCCATGAGCTCATGACTGATAGAAGTTGAAGCATCTGGGTTTTTTCAGTCTGATAAGCAGGAGGCTAAGAAAGGGAAAAACTACTTGAAGAAGAGTTACAAAAACGGTGGAGCCAAGCTTTCCTCAAGTAATGAAAGCACCTGTAAAATCATATTTTTTTTTTCTGCTTTCTTTTTTTAAAGATAAGACATGCTTTGTTGTCTCTTATTATAGTATCCCCTGTAATAAGCAGCCCATAGTCACAGCTTAGTTGACCATATATAATTCCAGTTGGACCACCTTTCTAGTTTATGACACTGTTGATGGAGATATAAAAGGCATTTTTATGTTCACCAATTCAGGAATCTCAAGGACAGATCTTAAAACTTTCAGATTCTGATCTATTAAAACAAGTAAAAAACATACATTGTATGGTACCTAACCACCCAGGAAAGCATTTCATCCCATTTGGTGTGGTTGAGATCAGAGCAGGTACTTAAGTTGGAATTTCATCAAATTTATAAGAAGGGGTCCCAGCAGATACTCACCCAGAGCTGTAGTTCACCTCCTCCTGTCAATATTACAAGCAAGATTTGTTATTTAGAACAAGTTATTAAGTTTTTCTTGGGCATTAAGGGAGAAAACTGGCTGCAAGACAAGGATCTAGCTGAAGATTCCTCCCTTCTTCGGTCCAAGTGGGTGTAGCTCTGCTAAGTTAGCAGAGCTAACTCCCTTTTCTCCCTTAAGCTGGATTTTATCTGCTAGTACCTAATTATTAAATGGTTTATGTGGTTTTATATGACACAGATTTGAAGTGAGCTTTGAGATTAAGAATTTTTCAGTTATGTAACAATGCCCAGAGCAGGAGCTGTTCATTTACTTATTTTTTAAATCATCAAATGTATGAGTAAGAACACAGAGATAAATTATTAGATACCCTGAAGACTTTCCAAATATTAAAATTATGGAGGTAAAAGGTAGTTTTTAGATAGAGCTACATTCCAAAATAGTTTTGAAACAGAGTATACATACTATTCATCTAAAGCTACATAGCCAGTCAACAATTTCAGGATGCAGTAGTGCTTGTGGCCTCTGTATTTTCTATGGAGTTTGTTTTCTGCTGCATAAAGATGGGAGTGCTGCATCAGACCAAAGATCCATCCAGCGTATTCTCTTCTCTTTGACAGTGGAAGAAGCAAAAAGCCAGAGTAGGAGTATAACAAGAGCGCCAAACAGAAAGATCTTCCCCTGTCTCCCACCATGTATTTTCCCTACTTTTAGCAACATCCAGTTTAGGGATTTCCCAAGACAGTGACTGTATTTGAATCTTTACATCCAATAGCTGTCAATGAGTTTTTCTTCCATGAATTTGTCTAGAAGCTTTTTGAAGCCATTAACGCTTCTTGTCTCCATAACATCCTGTGGCAATTAATTCCATAATGTAATTATTCACTGTGTAAAAAGTTACTTCCTTTTGTTGGTTTAAAACCTGCTGCTGGATAATTCCATTAAATGGCTCTTTGGTTTTCTGTGACACATTGTGAACAAGCACTTCTGTTCCATCCATGACTGTACACACTGCTATTATAGTCACCTCTTATCTGAATTAACTGACAGTTTCTCCTTGAACAGAAGTAAAGCCACACCTGTGATCCTCTATAGGTGCTTTCTGCTTTAGCTGGATTTTCTCCTTACCATAAAACACCATCCCTCTATTAAAAATTTAACAGACAAATAAGTACTGAAAAAAACTAGTATAAGGCACTGATATAAGGAGCTTGGGTTTGAGTTTTGTGGGGTTTTGAAATGGCTGAGTGTAAACTTACTTTGAGCTGTAACACACATTACAACTATAGTTATATATGCTGTGCATATAAACCTGGTTGATGGGATTTGTCCATAAAAGTTCATAAGCCTGACTGATGAAGGAGACCAGGCATATGCAAACCTAACTGGTAGATTAAGAAGGATGACTAGCTATACTCAGGTCTAACTAGCTCACAGAGGGTTAACAGAGTCATACATCTTTATAACTGATGGGGCAGCTCTGTGCAAATCCAGCTGATGGGCCAGATTCTCTTAAGACACTGTTCAACAGGATCTCCACTGTTCTGTCAGATTTTGTCTGCCAAGAGATATAATGCACTGCTGTGGGTGAGAGAAAAGGCAGTGCTTCTATAAGTCTTCTCCAAGTGTATGCCACCAACCAACAACAACCAACTCTGGTTTTGGTCAAAAGAAGATGGGAAAGAGATTCTAAAGCCTAAGCAGGCTGTAAGAAGGGAAGCGAGGGGAGAGGAAGAGGAGCTGCCCACCAAACTGAACATAATCAACATAACTCCAACGAGAAGAGGTGGTGATGAGGGCTGTGACTCCAGTAGTGAGTGGAATTTAACAGACAGCAGTGGGGGAAGGTGGGGTTGTTTTGCAGGGAGTAAGGGCATACAGTGGGGTTGTTAACAGCTAAGTCCAGAAACGCCCTGTTTCAATAGACAGTTTTACTTAACTGGACCAAACTGCCTCTAGTGCAGTCCAGCCTTTACCTGTATCCCTTGATCACCTCCAACTAAGCATAAAAATATCCATGAAGAAACATTCCATCTACAGCCCACACTTCATCATTACAACAATTATCACACACCACAAAACCACACCCCGTAAGTTTTCCCTACTAGAGTTGCCATCTTCCCAGCAACCCTTGTAAACTCACCATTGCATCCAAGCCCTTACTATCCCATCCTCTCCCCACACAACAGTCTGCTGGGGAAGAAAAAAGCATCATAACAGCTTTGAACAGAGGATGAGTATCTACTTGAATAAACACTGTGAATTGTTCACACAGAAGCAGTGGCAATGCAGTAAGGCACCAACATTTGAAAAGAGCCAGAAGAGTTACAGTCGCAACATCATTGAGCTTTTCAATTCTCTGTTTTTGTGGAATTTATCAGGCGTAGTATGTGTGAGTACATGTTAACGTGGGAACTTTACACTTTACAAAGAAGTTTTGAGTGTATCTGATGTTCACGCTTTCTTAGGTTTTTTAAATATTTTTCATTCACTGTCAGCATTAACATGCAAGTCTAAGGATAAAAGGAATAATTCAGCTGGTTAAATCAGCTTACTCAGGCTATGCGCTTAGCTCAGTTAAATAAGATGAGAGCCCAGAAATTAGTCCAACTTGCCAACCCTTATTATCAAGCACAGTGTTTGTGCCTCACAGTAGGTTATCAACAATGGGGCCACATTTGGGAGATACCGTGACATCTGGTATTGATTTCTGGCAGGATTTAGATCTTTTTTGAAACCTCTACTTCAAGTTGGAAAGATAATAAAATGCATACGTACTATTAAGCAGATTTTTTTTTAATTTTAGTAGGCATTAAAATAGGCGTAGTTACATACTGCAGCAAATCACAAGCACAAAGAAGTCATGCTGCTTCTTTTAAATCAAAGTACTACCTCCCATCAACAGGGGCAATGCAAACGGTGAGAAAGACAGACAATTCGACATTTGCAGAACAGGTTGAGTGCATGTGTTAAAAATCATGAGAAACCTATTATATAATTTAATGAAATAAACATCAAAAAGCTGCTTTTAACTCCCAACATCAAAAATTAAAACAAAGTAATGCTCCACAAACCTTCAGTTCTTTCCATTGTAACAAGGGCCCTAAATACACAGTTCTGCAAAAGTTAAAACATTCAGAACAATCCATGTTATGAAGTCGCAAGAATTTGGTACATTCTAAACTACATGCAACATGTTGCATGCACACTCCTGCTTACACCCACTGTTGGATAGCTCAATGAGAAAAAGTCCCAAATAATATAATTTATGAGGAAGTTAGGAATGAGAGTAGCAACTTCTACTAACCCTTTCTTAACTGAAATCCATGGTAGAAGCAGCAACAAAAAAGTGTGATCTAGTTAGTGCTGTAAGCAACATTTTATCTGTGATTCATTATAAAGCTGCTAAGAATTTTGCAGAGGGAAAATCTGTGTGACTAAATGTTTTTATTGATAAGGTCAGCTAAAAAACATACTAGGAAAAAGAGTAAATGTTTTTAAATGACTGACCTAACATTTAAACTTTTGGGGGAAGAATATTAAAATACCCAACATACACATATAATTTCTGGAAACAATTACAGTAATTAAAACAACACTGAACATTTGGAGAGAGACATTTTATGGAAGGCATTCCAGAACTGCCTCCCCAAAGACACTGATCAACTTGGGTGTGTTCAATTAACAGAAGAAATTAATTTCAAGTCAAAACCCCTGCTGCTGAGAATCATCCAGCCTTTAGTGCTTCCCCCCCACCCTCTGGCCCCAGCATTTAAATCCTTGGACTGTCAGCAGGATCTTTCTAGATGAGATAGTTAATTTGAAAGACTATTTTCACTACTGATCAACTGAAACTACAACTCCAGTGTTTCCAGTAATAAGTTTCATCAACAACAATAACAAAAAATGAATTCATGATTTGAGATGAAGATGGCCTCTTAATTTGCACTGGCTATCTACCTCAACACCTACCAATTTCATTACATTTCATAATTTTACCTTCTTCCTCTAGGGTAAGCTAAGCCAGACAGAGTTAACTCACGTTAACTCTGAAATGCAGCCATTGCCTAGAAAAGCAGGGTTCCAAACCACAGAGACTTTCAGTTGCTCTCTGTTGTGACCTTCTGGAATTCCAGAAACAGTTCAGACTGCCAATTACAAACCTTAGTATTAAAATAAAATCATTAAAAAACTGAATTCAAATTGCTTTGAAATATTCAGGTAGGAAAAAAACAAATCTCTTTACAGACAGAGACTGGGATGCTGTCCACATGACTGAGATCGTGGTTGAACTTGATAGTAAATTCAGTTTCAGTATGTCTAGTACAAGATCAAAACCACCACAGCTGCATGACGCACTGATTAAGCGCAACTCACTTTGCCAATTCTAATTTTGCACAGTTGTGCTCCATCAGGTAGCGTCTGTCCTTCTGCAACCGGCACACAGCCAGTATAAACATGATATCATGTGATCTGGCTTATTTGATGAGAATGTGCTACCAGGTGATTTGGTACTGCACAAAAGTGGTATTAATGAACATGGGACCATAGCCCAAGGCACAGAGTGAAACAATTTGTCAAGGTCAACCACACAGGCTGCTAGCAGACCTGACAATAGTATCCAGTCCTCCTTAATCCCAGGCTGGTTTGCTACCTACTGGGCAGCACTGCTGCCCAACATAACAAACAGTTTTCAAATTACAGTAGGGTTCTGAGGGTTTCTTTGGCAATTCTGTTCTAAATACCATCCCTGCTGCCACTGTGTCTACAGAGCTCCCAGTTCCACGTGATGGTCCTAGGTCCAGAACATTTCTTTTCACACAAATCCTCACTCTACTAACCAGTTGTGGCCCCTGCTGCCCCAGCCCTAGCCACACAAGCCAAGGGCCATTTCAGCAACTGCAGTGTTGACACTGCAAATATTTAGGAAAATGTTTAGCTTGACAAATGTAAGTAACCACAGTGAAGTCAAATAAACCTATGTTCATGTGCAATGGTTTCCAGGGTTTAGTCTCCAAAAAGCAGGACATGTTTTCATGCTTGCTATGAGACACACAGACACACTACTGAGGATGTGCTATATAACCCACATAAAATCAAACACTACTCCTACTTCGTTATATACTGCTCACTAGAAAAATATTTTTATTGCAGCTCATTAAATGTGGACTCTAACATATTATTGTAGTGAACTATGCACATAGCTCACTACTTCTGGGAAAATAAAAAAGCGGCTTCCATCAAATGCTTAGCCCAACACATACAGAGACAGACACAAAAAAGTAAATATTAGCAAGTAAATATTAGAAATGTGTTGAAATGTATCCTTGTCCCAGTTTCTGCAGGAAATGGAGTGCATGCCTACAACAGTGCGATATTGTTTGAATTACTGTTTGGAGACAGCAGTAGGACAGAGCAAACATTGCGCTACTGATTATAAATTCTATCAAAGAAACTGCACTGAAGAAAATTTAAAACATTAAAGAAGTCCATAGCCAGTAAATGCCAGAATAAAGTTTACCTGTAAATGTTTTGGTAAGCCCTATGATATTATATATATGCAGAGGCGTAACTATAGAGTCACATTACTTTCCTCTACTATCCTGCCCAAGTCATGATAAGGATTTGATCCAATGTTCCTGCTTTGCTTATTTTGTAAGATGAATTATCAGTCTGAAGTGGTTTCATTAGTAGTTAGCAAGTAAACAAGCAGTAAAGAGCAACTCCAGTTAGCATTCCAGGTACCAAAATAATGGCCAAGGAGACATCCATGGTTAACAAAAAAATTACAGATTAAGCAAGTTCTCCAGAAATCTATTTACTGTTTGATGGGGGAGAAGACACTGCACAGGTACAATGTGTTTCACCAGGGGACTGACTTCTTGCTGCTGATGGTGCACTTCAGTACACTGTAAGTGAACTTCAAGACAGATTCACCAGCCTCTACAGTTATACAGTCAGAATAAATGCAGTGGAAGACTGCAAGAGCTCTTTTATTTTTTCTATCAGCCCAAGAAAAGATACATCCATCTCACTAAACCCATTTACATGGTAGCAGACTTCATGAACATCTCCCTGAGCTGCTTCTGTGTAGCAGAGGACTTTTTTGATGAAAAGAAGGTCTCAAAATTTTCATGGCTAGCATACAAGATTTCAGAATCAAGAAAAGCTGATCCACTGCACATATCGGAGAAAATGCTCTGAACTCAGCTGGAACAGTAAAGGTCACGGTTGCAGATATGGATATCATCAGTGGATTTTGCCCTAAAACATGCTGTCATGACAGTGCAGCAAGAAGAAAAAGAAGAGCAAAGTGCTCATTAAGAAAGCATCAGCACCAAACAAGGCAGTTTGTTCCATGAAACTAGGAAGTTCCATGTCAAAAATTGTTTCACTGACAACACTGTAATGGGTATCACAGTGCCAGTCACTGGGAGAGAGTCCCGAATCAAAACACATGAATCCCATGGGATTCATTGTCTTCCAGTTACTCAGCCCTACAGAAACCTAAGTGACAATCTGATTTTGAAGCACAGCCATGTCTCTAACAGGCAACAGAGGTCATCGATGACACTGTCAGCGCTGCCACACAGACTGGACCTGGTCATCACATCAGTGCCCAGGCACAGCAGAGTAAG
>VZTL01007506.1:2218-34831 GCA_013400535.1 Scopus umbretta
TTTTTTTTTTTTTTCCCCTGGACTGATTTACTTGAACCAGAATAAGCTTTTTATGTTCTGAGGAATATACCTGATTCAGCATTGCATGCACAGGAGTTATTTAAGGCTAGTGGGCTGAAAACAATAGAAAACTTCTGAGATGTGATCCATGTTGTGGCAGTGTTTTGCTATGTGTCATTGAAAATGTCACTTAACCTCTTTGTTTTTCATCATCAAAATGTGAGGGCTGGTATTTATCTATCTTTCTGATAGGGTGATTAATTAATATTTCTTGAACGCTGAGTACTCTTTTGTTCCATTTCTATTTTTACCAGGTTTATTTTGGAGAAATTAATTTCTGATGGTGGTTGAAAAAGAATGGTTCATGGGAGTCATCGTGTTTTTTCTTTGTGAGTCAGATCGTGAAGAGGTCACTTGCTTGTAGGAATCGAAAATGATTTAGGACATAGGTCACTGAGAAGTACCCATGGAATGATTTTGACTGGAGAAAATTGCAAATCACGGTCAAACTGAAAAATGCTATCAACTTTGTTACAAAATAATAATTTTGGTACACTTGAACTGATTACTCTTTTTAAATTTTGTGACAGCTAGTGGGTCTAGAAGTAATGCAAATTATCTGATTTTTTTTTTTCACAGCCACTGTAGCATACCTCTCAACTAATCCTTGTTAGAAGAAGTACTTGTCATTTAGATTCCCGTTCCCTGTCCTGTTCTGACTTGAGACCTTTCTTGATTGTATGTGTAAATCAGTGGCACCAGAAAAACCGAATAAAAAAAGACGAAATCATAGAGAAGGTTAGCTGCAGTAAACTAACCTCTTAAAAGAAAGCTAATCTTAAAATTCCAATTATATAGTTCATTGTTAGTTGTTTGGAGGTTTCCTTCTACGTTTGCTCCTTTGCAGAATGAGCATACTTACCTTATTGTAATCATTTCCAAGGGTAGTTTTAAACCGAAATTTCAAAACTTCTAGATTGGCATAAAAACAAGGAGCAGTCCCACAAGTATCATTTAACACCGATCATCTTTTTTTCTCCTTTCTGAGGCTCTCGGTAGTTTAATCACACTTACTACTTTTAAAAATCTTCTGGGCTGTTTATTGCAAATCGTAAGAGGCATTTATCCTTTGATGCAAGATTTGCATCTGCTTTGGCTTTTCTGCCCCCCCCCTCCCCTTTTCTGCTAGGTTTGCATTTTAAGGGCAAGACTATGTTTTATGTCAGAAAGCTGGGTTTAAAAGTGCCAGTAATAGCTCGCCTATGCTGTCATCATTGAAGTAGCTGAAAATAATCTCTTTAATGAACAGTTGCTACGATGTTTATTGGTTCACCAAAGTGTAGTTTGGGATGGTGTTAGAAAGTAAAGTTTGAACTCTGAAGAGTGAGTTATGCATGGAATTGTGCTTAATATCACGATTTCGATTCCTATTCTAAGGAAAAAGAATGTTAAGCACATTGTATTATACTATTAACTATCTTAAGTCTTTTTAGTAAATTGTAGAGGTTGTCGAGGAGGGGGAATAAGAACACCGTAGGCTTAACTTTTTATCCGTTTAGTTAGTTATTTCTTCTTCCTGCGAACAGTAATCGCACGTCTGTAGCTAGGAAGGGTTTTGCTGCAGTTTGTCTCTTATTTAAATATGTACGTTAGTCAGGCTGGCTGCTGAGGGTAGAGCCGGTTCCCTTGGAGTCCGTGGGCTGTACCCTCGACGTGCCCCAAGTGTGGGTGTCTCTTCCGCTCGGCGGCAGAGGGCTTCGCTGAGGCTATAGGTAACGCAGATGACACTCCAATTGATCAGGCTGTCTGAGGGAACAACAGGCAGATAGGTTTAAGGAACAGGCAGCAACGTCCAGAAGGGATGTTTTCTGTCCTGTTCCCCCCTGCCCAGCCCCCCTGCTGTTGTATGATGGCCCTTCTGGGGTGGAAGGGGTGACTACGGATCTCCATCATAAAACCCCAGCCCTCTTTGGGGGTCACAGGATGGCTTTAGCTTACCTGTGGACCTTACTTGTTTACCGAGAGATTTTAATCATCTCCCTCCTTCCTATGGGCAGCAGGTACTGAAAGCAGGTGGTGGGGTGTCTCTGTTTTGAGAAGTTTCCAGCTCATTGGTGGTTGCAGGGTCCACAGAGATGCTGCGGATCCTTTGCTCGGTGCACTGGTCCTTTGGACCTCTGCTGTGCATCAAACCACGGCTGCAAATTGCATCACATGAAGTATTTCTGTATATCACGGATCTCGGTCCCGTTTCAGCTAGTTTGCCTCCAGGACGTTGTGAGGATGACTGAGATTCCAGCGGGTCTGTGCCAACCTTGTCCCTGTGGGAGATACTCTTTGCTATTGGACCCAAAACTGTAAATTCATCTGAAGAGTGGCATTTTGAGGCTAGGTGGTATATCGTTATATATAAGCAGAAAGTTGTTGGGTTTTTCTAAGCCCATTATTTCTTTGGCTAAGTATTTACATTTTAAATAAAAATTTCATAGATCTTTTATGATTGATGTTTTGTTGATGATCCTATTAGAATAATCTGATTTTTCTCTTGCAACGTGGTGCACATTTTGCAACTTTGGTCAGAATTTCTCTCCTAAGTAAATTTAAATACTGATTTATGTCATTGTCCAGCTTCCTTATTTCAACCTAAGCCAGCGTGATACATATTTTAAAAATATTGGTTATGTATTTGATGTAATCTGAAATTATGTATTTGACATCATTTGACAAACGATGTTTTTGACACATGTATATGTTAAAACAGTGTGATCTTGGTGGTTATTACCACTATGATTTTTGTGATCTCTCCTTTGAGGGAAGGAAGGAGAGCGGCTATACAAGTTCAGCGCACTGCGTTGCCTGTCTTAACAGGACCAAATCGGATAACTCAGTCTGCAAACTAAGGAACTTGTGTTTAGAGACATAATCTCAGAGTTGCCAAGTTATTTCAAGCATAATGCTGTGCTAAGGATCTATCAGATGTTGGTTTTGAATTTGCCCAGGAACGGCGAGGAAAATTAAGAAGAGGTGACTATCGCTAAACTCCGTTTACACTTTGCCATTCTGTTATTGCTAAGTCTTCTTGCGAACAAGTTACTGTCAGTTACGTTGTTGATCTCTCTTTGTAAGTCTTACTATTGATGCTGAGGAGGCACCTTGTTCTCCTGGCTTTGTAACCCACCTAGTAAAACAACCGGTGGGTAATACCTGTGTAATAAAACCTGTAGTTGACATTTAACTGCTTGGAAATTACATCAGCAACTGTCAAGTTTTACCACGTACAAATAACGCAGAGGAAATTTTAAGGGTTAGCGGTGGGAAGCCACGAAGGGCTTTGGAAAGGAGAGGGACAACGCACGAACAATGGGGAGCTGGGGAGTGCTGTGGAAAGAGGCCAGAGAAAACATGTGGCTGGGCAGGAGCCAGCGAAGGCGCAGGCAGCGCTGCCAGGAGGTGGGCAGCCGCTCAGAGAACAGGGGCTCGGGTTCGCAGGGGAAGGAGCTATGTGATTTTTATCTGGTGCCCAACATATGAAATAAATTTTTTCCCCTTCGTCTGTGGGAAGGAAATAATCATCTTTTTGCACACCGGAGTTACACACGCCGTCGGGCACAGGTCTGGCGGGCACAGGAGTTACGCCAGTTTACGCTGGCCATGGTGTAGACCGTAGAGTGCTGTAAGCTAATTTAAAAAATACTTAAATTTTGTTAATTCCAGTGTCTGTCTTTGGGTGCTTATTTATTAGTTGTTGCATTGAAAGTTGATTTTTAACTACTACAAATCAAAGTATCACTTCCTTGCTGTGGCAGAGGAGGGACAGAGCTCTTCTGAAGGTACAAGGGAAGAAAAGTGTATGGAAAACAGAGGCTAGTATCTTTTAGTCTAAAGCACGGTAATTGAAATATTTATGATTCAAGGCACTTCTCTGTCAGAGAACACAGACAGGATTGTGGTTTCATTACAGTACTTTGAGTATTCTCGTGACCTAAAAATGAAAACACAAAAACCTAATGCAGTCAGGTGTGCACAGCCCGCAGAGATACGCATAGCTGGTGAACTGTTGTGCTTTTCACTTGTGTCAACATGTTTTCCTATTTGTAGAAGGAGATATTTAATTCAGTAAGGGATAAATGATTTGTACAGCATGCTGAATGTAAGAAGAAGGGTGCTGAGGACTCCCTGATGTGGTAAAAATCATTCTTCATTAGTGAAATACATGGGTGCTAAAACTGTAAAAATATTAGGATGGTACTTTGCTAAAGATCATGAAATGCCTTCATGCAGAAATTCATTCAGACTCATTTGTTACCAGTCTTGAATGCATTTAAATTACTTTTAATGTTGTGATGATGCCTGTAAATTGTTCTCGGTACACAGTAACTGTCAGCGTACACTGAAGAATACGTATGGTCAGTAATTGAAGAGATAACTGTATAGAATATATGGAAGAAGTTTCACAGTGTCGTAAATCCCTTCACATTCTGCTTAAGAAAAGGAATTAAGCATATTGTGACAGAAACTTTGACATATTTGGCATTTAATTCTATTTTAAGTGACTGACACCATGTGAAAAAGTTAAAGATGTGTTTAGTATTAGATGTGGCGACCAATCTGTTCCTAGGCCTGTTTATTACTGACCAGGAAAGGGCGCAGAGTATACCTGAGCAATCAGAGATTTATGTCTCATGAACTGCAATATGGCGACCTTTTAAAAATGTTAGTTGAAGGGTTTTTTTGTTGTTGGTTTTTGTTTTTGTTTTTTTGGTTTTGTATCTGGGAGCCAGATCATGCTTTCAGCTGATCACAGAGAAGCCAGGAAAATGGTAAAACTGCCCAAATATTTGTGTATAGCTGCAGGACACTGCTAGGTGGGGAAGTTGATGATTGCTCAGATACTTCTCCTGCGGAGCTCTGCAGCGTTGGGAGCAGCGTGTGTCCATGCCTGCGCCCTGTGCCCGCACGCATGGCTGCGCAGTGGTGCAGGGTTCCTGTGTCCATCCACAGCTTTCCCCGGAAAGCAGGCTATGGCCTTCAGGAGGAAAATGAATGTATTGGGTGCATTTAATACATCTCAGGTTATGGGGCAGAAAGCATCCTAAAGAAGAGTGCAGTCAGTAAAGATAAAAATGTTTAGTCCTTTGCTAAAACGGCAAATGTGCTCGAGGAGTGGGATTCTTCTGGGCAGGAACCGACTGTGCTGGAGGGTGGCTTTCACAGTGTACAAGAAGTATTTTAAGAGTTGTGATGGGAGAACCTGCCCTTCCAGAATCCCCCTTGAAAAAATGGGGGGAGGGTGCTTCCAGACCAGGTTTGAATTTGTTTCCAGACTGAGCATGGCTTGCGGTATTGGTGTCTTGCCATGCCTCAGCAGCTGGCCGGCCCCTGGGGTGGCTGTAGGTTTTGGGGGGGCTTGGACCGGCAGCGGGGTCTGGAGTGGCGAGTGATGGAGCAGCTTGATCCGCTGGCGACAGCCCGCCGCCCGGCAGGACCCCCCAGTTCAGACTGAGCTTCCCAGCTCTTGTGGCATGCAGGTGCCCTTCTTGCAGCGTGGCCTGTCTCGTGCTTCAGGAGAGGACGTACTTGAGAGGATGGCCCCATGCTTGTGTTGAAAAGTCTCTCCCAAGACCTTCAGCCCTGATCCCAAATTTCCTGAAGTTGATGTGAAGACTCCTTGTTTTGGCTTAGGCACTGATGTAGGTTGATGCTGTGGATGCATTTGTACGTTCATGTGCAAAACCGGTTTCTGAGGCTGAGAAGTTACTGGCTACTTAGCTGCTCTTCAGAGCCACCTAGGCTGGGGCCGGTGATGGACCGCTTGTGTCTATTTAAGCCAAATCCAAGTGTTGTTGGTTTTTCTTTCAATGCGAGTTCTTACACCAACTGTTGATAGACTCTGAGCAAGTTACCGCTGAGATGAAAAATCCATATTCAAAGTGACTTTTTCATAATACTTAAATTCTTTCAAAGGTTCACTTCCATTTATTCAGTAAATGAATCTTAAAGAGTAGAGCAGTCAGCTACATCATTGGTGATGATCCAAAGACATATGAGAAAGATGTTCCTTAAAAGATGAACATATATACTTGTTTTAAATGAGTGGTGTCCAGCTTAATCAGCCAAGCATAGCAGCCAAGCATGAGATATCTTGTGCTGTGGCCGTAGGGTGATGTGTGCTGCACGGTCACTGCTACTGCGCATCTGCGGCAAGTCTGGAGCTTCTCAGCAGCTTTGGGCTTGCAGCGTAGTGGATGAACATGGGTAATCCTCTACGTATTCCTCTAGGAAGCGTATGGCTAAAGGTTGGACCTTGCTCTCATTTTTTGAGCCTCTTCCTCCCCTTCTTATTTGGTTGTCGCGTGAGAGGAGAGTTACTGTAAGATCTGAGAAAGGTGGCGGATGGAGCAAACTGCATGATGCTTGACTGGTCCTCCTGAGTTGTAGGCTGGGCACTTGCACTTTATATCTTTGTGTGACTCAGTAGAAGAATAGATTTATATTATTCAATCATGTGTAAAAATGGAACCTACTGTCCTGGACTTAACTAGAGTGCTAGTTTGACTTCTGTTTCAGTTTGTGTCTTCAGTAACTAGAATTAAATTTTAAACTGTTAGCCTTATTATATGTAGGTGCCTCTACATTTTGTGAATCGATAGTGCTCATATCAAAACTTCTAATTATACTTATGTATCATGTAAATACAGTTTTATAAATACTCTTCTATACCCAGTGACTGCCATTTGGGCTTTGCTGTTGCCACTAAATTACTATCAGAATGGGGAAGACACCGTTTTTTCAAGTCACTGTTAGGCATGCAATTTTGCTCCAAATTCATTTATCAGCAAAATTTCCTTTAGCTGAATTTCTCTTCATCTAAGTCACAGACGAGTAGGAGCAGAATGTGACCACAGACTATTAAAAATATCTTTCTCATTGTCACCTGCAATATTACCATAATTGGAACTGAGGAGTCTGCAGTTGCACAATATTTATGTTGCAATCCAAACTGACACAGCCTGGAATGCTTCGGTACTGAACAGGACACAGACCTGAACCTCGCGACGCACGCTTGGGCAGGAGCGAGCTGCTCCGCTTGGGGACCTTCTCCAGCGGGGAAGTCCCCTGGGTCTCCCTGCTTCGCCGTGGGCTGGGGGGGACCTTCCCAGAGGCAGGAGGAGAGGCGGCGAGGTGAGCGCTGCAGAGAGAGGTGGCTTGTGGTGTGCGTGGGTGATGCTTTGGGTCAGGCTGCAAGGACTGCTGCTTTGCTAAGCTGGGGGGGCTGTGGTAAGAGATTGCTCCTTCTTTGAGGCCTTCTGGTTGGGATGCGCTCTTTTTTTGTGTCTTTTTACTCCCGACACTTAGGGGGTCTCTCTCTCAGGAAGTGTCATTTGGAAGAAACATTTGTAATATGTTTACTTTCCTTTGAGGGATGGAAATAGTGAGTCACCCACCGTCCAGTGTCACCTTTACTGCTCAGATGGCTGTAGCCACAGTGAAAATAATGTTTCGCCCTGCTGCTGCCCTGGTAGGCTCCGCAACAGCTGATGAACTTGATCTATTACTCCTGGCCTTCACTGATGAACGCAGTACGATATATTTGCCCATGACTGACACGCTTAGATCTATGGCCACTGAGATACCTGGTCAACTCCTCAAGCCTTTACTTTTAGCATTAGCTTTAACCCTTCAGGGCTCAGCTGCTTGTGGCATTTAAAGCATGGCAAGGGGTTTTATAGCAGAGATTTGACTCAGCAAGACTTGTGCTAACTCTTGCTGAAGATATGAAATACAATTTGTAGCTTATAATTGCTACCTAATATGATCTTGGACCCTTACTTAAAATCCATTTAACTGATACTGTACTTTCTTTATAAGGTTATTATTGGGAGCTAACCTTTTCTTGTATTGTGGTTAAATGTACAATGTAATAAGGGTGTTTTTTAATGTGTTTAAGAGTTGGAAGATGTGTTAGAGGTAACCTTTATGCAGAGAGTTTTATATAGTTGTAGTAAGGAGAGCGATATTAAAATCCTGAACGTTCGTACCATCTGAATGTAATTTGTTCTCATTGTGTTTTGTGTGTGCCTGCTAGCGGAAGATGGTACAGTATATTGAGAAAACCTGTTTTGTTCTCCAATATCTTTCTTACTGGTAATTATTAACCTAGTGCAAATTACTGTCTCCAGAAAGTTTTTGTGCTTCTGATGCATGCAAAAATACAAAAAGCATATTGGGTACAATAGGTAAATCACAGTTCTTTCTTTCTCTACATTTCAAGTAGAGCAACCTAAACCCAAGATTTTAGGAACAAAATTAAAAGTCTCCCAGAAATCTTTACTTTTTTGTTTAACTCTTGATAAATAGGCATGGGCCATGTCTGTTGGAGGTCTGTAAGAATCACTAGATTATAATAGATCTAAAGATTAGTTTTTATGAATAACAAATGGTACTTTTGC
The DNA here is from genome assembly GCA_013400535.1 of Scopus umbretta. Taxonomy (NCBI): domain Eukaryota; kingdom Metazoa; phylum Chordata; class Aves; order Pelecaniformes; family Scopidae; genus Scopus; species Scopus umbretta. The sequence continues at coordinate 10,669 of VZTL01007506.1, forward strand.
TCGTATCTATGGGTATTAGTTTGTCTGACTGTGATTGCCTTGTAAAAATGTGGGTTTGTTTAGAATTGTAAGTTAAAATTAAGTATTTCTCCTCCTTTTTATTTCTTTTTTTTTACCAGATACCTAAGTGTACATGTAGAATTTGGTGTATGTGGGAAGGATTTCAGAACTTGCCTCCTTGAACCCTTCTTGAAACTGCTCTAAACAGTGGTGAAGGCAATGAAGTTTCATAGCAGAAAGGAGGTCAAAGGAAAAAAAACGTGAAAGAGTGCTTAATCAGGGAAAGATGAGCGTCATAAATGTGGACAGCCTTTGTTGAGATTCATATTTCCTTTTTCCCCTGTTAGTGTAGAAAGCTCTTTTCCCACCTTCAGCCTTTTTTTCTCCTTTTTTTTTTTTTTGTTTTTTCTTTTCCGCTTTTTCATTTCCCTTCCCTTTTGCCTCAAGGGAGCATTGTGGATTGGAGAGGGGAGCAGGTTTTACACATGTCAGGCTATTGGCCTATAGCTGAAAAATACTTGGTTTTCTTACATTCTATAGACTGTTGTCAGGGGTGAGCACAGCAGTATGGATGTAGTGGGCAAGAATGGCCTTAAGAGAAACAAACATTTTTTATCTTAAGTAGGTGGGGAAGGGGGCAGCAGTCACGGCTCATGAGGTTGAAATTAACTGCTTTTAACATTGTGAAGAGTGATGATGATGATGTAGAAAAAGTGCCATCCTGAAATTTATAAGTATAATTCTTGGCTCAGATGTAGACTTCTTGTGGAACTTTATGATTGAGTTGCTTAATCTCGGTGCAGTAAAGATAAATTCATTAATGGTTATGAGGTGTTGATATAATTAAATAGAGAATGCCAGTAAATTGCTTTCTGAAGCTCAATGACTGTAAACTCTGATCTTCTAATTTAATCTATCTTCCGCTTCCCATTCACTTGCTGAAAGACTCTGGAGACTGAGAAACTAGCCCCACTCCAGGCACAGTAACTGTGAGAACTAAGTTGGCTTCTCTAAAGGGAACACCGGAAGTGTTTCCTCAATAGAAGTTAAGACCGTATGGACGAAGGAGAGCAGAAACAGGTTTTTGCGTTGCCTATCATGTTCAGAGATTACTGTGTTTCTCACTAACTGCCTGGATTCTGCACTGGTTTGTGGTAGCCCTGACGCTTACACAGAAGAAAAATTAAGAAGCTAATGACCCGATGAAAGAGATACTGTCCAAATGAGAAAAATTAGCTAAACCCATTTCTGTTGGTGGTCTTGTAGTATTGCTCGCATCTGACTTTTTGGTTGATCTAAACAAATGTCATCATCCTCTCAGTAGACAGTGCATTTTCCTGGTGAATTATTTCAATGTGTGCAGAAATTATTTCTGAGAGAAATTAGGTATCTGTGAAATTAACCTTTTGCGGAAAGGATAGTTGAACTGCATGAAGAAAGCGTTCACACTTTCAACCTGAGCTCTTAAGAAATGTATGGGAAGTACATTCTTTAGGAAAGTATCAGTGCTTTTTCTTGGTAGGTTTTTTCTTCATGCAGGGTATTCCTCACCTAATGCACTGTTTTCTGTTTGTTTACTTTATACTATATCAAGGTGTAACTGTAGTATAACTTCTTGGGCTCTAAAATGGACTTGAGTCATGATGGAGATGGACGAGAAATGCAACAGCACAGTTGAAACAGGCGGATGGCCTGGATTCAGTCTCCTCTCTTTTTCCGGTGCTGTTTCACACACTTTATTTGAGGACTTGAATTTGCTGTGCCAGAGATCTGAGGAGGACCAGAGCCTTTCCTTGTCCCCTGTACCAGTGCATCATTACTGGTGAGCTCCATACTTGGCCTCCCAACGGACATTTTGTGCACTTCTCTAGCCATGGCCCAGCCTCACCAGAGGAGCAGCCGGAAGCTTCCTCCCTGGTCTCTCCAGCAGGCTGGTCGTCAGGGGGCTCTTCTAGGGTAAGCGTGCGGAGGGTTTCCCTGTTCTCAGACTTGGGTACCCACCAGCTCAGGCTGGATTGCTTCTCAGCCTGCCCAAAACCTTTGTTTCACCAGTGACCAGAACTTGCAGCCTGGGTTCGGAGGCAGTCTGCCCTTACTCCTTGAACTGAGAAGTGCAGGACTGCATATGGCTGCAGACCACAAGGTTGGGATGAAGGCTTCTTTGCCTGCACATAAGACTGCGATTGCTGGTGCCTCATCAGCAACAGCATTTGCCATGCATTTCCTCCTCTCAACCTGGACAGCCCAGTTCAGTAAGATTATTCAGAAATTAGGAGTGTGAATGGATAAGGCAGGTGAAAACCTAGTGGAGAATTGTCTTAATGACGGTAAACTTCAGTGTCTCTTTTGGCCAAACCGTTTGACATAGATTTCAAAAGCCTAGTAGATGGATTGAAGGGCCATCAAGCCAACAGGACAGAACAGCTTCTCTGGGCTTTGCTGCAAGTTAGCTCTTGGTCTTCCTCCTTGTGCAGTGTCAGTCACATACTGAGTAAGCCTCTTTCTCCGCTTGTGTTGCTGTTTTGGATTTTATTTCAAGTTGGAAGTGGCATGCATATCCAGTAAAAGAAAAACTGAATGAAAAAAATTAGTGATGATATTGATTTGGAAAACAGTTCTTGTGCAATTAGCCCTCAAATGATCTGTTTGCTTCAATTATAGAAAGAATGGGAATGGTTTCCTTAAAAACCTGCTGTAAGAGACCTGTCTTTTTGGTATTTCCTACAGTGTATTTACAGGTTTAATGTGGGTGTGATATTTGGAAGGTGAAGTCTTATTATCACTGAAGTGCATCATCTAGGTTTCATTGTAGCAAAGCCTTCTGTGCATTTTGAGTACAGCGATAGTAGTTCGTACTGTTCAGTTTGTCACAGAAAATTTGAGAGAAGGTGAATTAGCTAGTACGTAAGTGTTCATAATATGTCCTGGAATTTTCTAATGCTTTAAAATAAATTCTTTAAGTTAAATTCACTTCACGTGTGTGTGCAACTTGTAATAAGGCCTGTGTAAAACAGCTAATAATTGCATCTAAACTGCTTCCAGCTCTACCATCCATTTCCCGCAAGACACGTTTTGCATAAATGAAAATTCAGCTTTTTGATTCCTACATGCCAAATTTGAAGTACTTGTAGCAAATACAGTTTCAGTGAACTTCACAAAAGTAAAAAAAAATACCCCAAACAAACCCCACCTGTTAGCCGTACTGCATCGTGTTCTAAAATGTACTTTTGACTTGACCAGTTTGATCACTGCAATATAACATCAAAGGCGCTTCTTCCACAACTGTAAACTTCATTTAAGGCCTGCATTTTTGTTGTTGGTGGGAAGAAGTTAAAATTCTAGCAGCATGAATATATATATAGCGAGTAACTACATAAGCAGTCTTTCTGTCTTTGGGTTGCAATTTTAACAGTTTGAAGTCTCTTAAAATTCAGTACACTTGAAATAAAAAAGCCATTTCTGTGACCGTATGCAAAATTTTAATTTGTTTTAAGCCCTGTTGTTGATGTGGAGCTTTTGCTCGTTTGCAATCTCATGCAGACTATTGTATTTTTTTCGTTTAATTTTCTGTTGATGGTTGTATGTATGGGATGTTTGAATTTGACCACTAACAATGTAAGTATTTAAATAAGTAAATAAGATTCAAAACAATAACAAACGACTGCAAGCTGAAACAAATACTAAGCAGTGCAAATTTATTTCATGAAGCATAATTTCTGCACCTGCTGTATACTCCATTGTGGAAGCTCTTGCTTTTATGCGATTTTATTTATTTAGAAAGAGAAAAAGATCATCCTGTTTTCATTCAAGTATCTTTTTATTTAAGGCAGATTTAATAGAAACAAGAATAATAGGCCTATCTCTTACATTGAATATTGTTAAAATGCGTATGCCTTCCCTGGTAATTACTATTCATTAAGGCTTAGTACTCTTTCTTTAAAGGAGATAACTCTCTGTTATCTTACCTGTAAAATGGATGGATGAATGTTGGCACTAAAGTCACTTCATACAAAATGTAAAATACGATTCAGATATGTAGTCTAGGAGACCTGTGGCCCATCTGCTTTACCGCGTTGCCTTTCAGAAAACACACACCATGCTGAATGCTTGGGTGACTCGCATTGATACAGTGTGACCCTCACTACAAAGGATTAGTCTCTTAATGATAATTGACTTGCTTAACTTGGCCTGAGTAGGAGCCCATGGTTTCCACACACAGGGTGGGACCCAGTCGTTGCTGATGGTGCAAAGGAAGATGCTGTTACCCTTTCTCTTTGTAAGGGTTTGAGTGTGTGCTGCTCGTAGAAAGTAGAAACTAGGAAGCCTGGTGCCTCGCATTCCTCTGCTGTCTCACAAATAGTTGTGTAGTTGACAAAAAAGCTGTGTTGTCACCGTGTGTGGATTTGTCTGTAAAGGAAAACACATAACCTACCTCCTGGGGTTGGCTGTATACTAATTTTCACAGGCAAACATAATGGGCAGACAGGAGAGTTCTGAAATCTTAAGACAGGCCAGATGGAAAAATATGTTCAAATTAAAGAAAAAAAAAAAGAAACGGGGAAAAAGAAATATAATCCTGCTGATAATGAAAGGCTGAAGAGGGGAGGGGAACTTCTGTTCTCCGTTTTTTAAGGAGACCAGTTAATGGTTTTTGAACTTCTGGGATTATGATGCATTTTCTTTGCTATAGAACTGTCAGAAAATACAAAGGTTATATCTATGCAGACAGCTTAACTTGCTTCTAGCTCTCCAAAGTGCTTTAACTCATTTCATGTTCAGCTACAAAAATACAGGTCTTGGAAAAACTAGAGCATTATTGCTGTAGCCCTCCTGGATGGCCAGGACAGGACTTTTGGACAAGAGCTGTGGCAAGGCACGTGGTGCCCTGCACAGTGGCAATGGCTTGTGAGGGCTGAGGTGCTAAGCAAGCGTGCCCTTGTAATCGTGCTGTGAGATACTTACTTCTGGAAGCCAGAATATGGGTCAAAGAAACCTTCCTCTGCTGTAATCCTTTCTAATCTTTGCTTTTGGAAGTTTTCAAGAGCACTGCTGATTCTGAGGAGTGTAGCTCTGAAATTTTTCTGTTTGCTTTTGCTTGCCTGTACTTTTTCAGTTTTCTTTCCTCTCATGCTTATTTAAAGTAGGTCCTAACAGCGGAGGGGATGTACTCTAGAAAAGGAGCATTTAATCAGAGAAGGAGAGTCCTAAAACTTCTACCGAACTAGAGGTATACCATGAAGTGAAGAAGCTGCATAAAATACGGTGGTAGTTCAAGAAACCATCACATTTTTACCGAAATCATTGTACAATGGAAAGTGCTTCATGTCAGCTGAAATGTCAGATGTATCAGGAAAAAGTTAAAGTGGAACCTGATTTCTGTAAGGCTAAAGATTCAAGTAATTTGCTTAGGGATGCAGTAGAAAATCAATCTTATGCTTGAAAGAGGGAAATAGTAGCCTTCAAGTCTCATCTCATGTTTTGTAGCTGATTGCCTGTTTTTATTATCTCTTCCCCCTTTTCCTTCAGTAGTTACTAATGCCCTTTGGTTAACTCCATTATACCTTTGAAAAACTTCTTGCAGAGCTCAGCTGCTTTGTCTTGTTTGCTGGGTAAGCCTCACTGATATTATAATTAATAGGATGTGTAAAAACTTCCTGAACCAAATATTACAGAATCAGGCTATTAAAACTTGGTACTCCATATGTTCTGCAGTGTGCGAGATTTCCATCCTCCGCAGCTGGGACTCATCAGAGAAGACAGTAGACCTGCATTGATCTTGCATGCTGTGTGGGAAGTTGGTTTGGTAGGAACACCATTCAGCTTGTAAAAGAGTAAGAGGGATGGAAAATAAAGTCAGTTTACAGTTTGGAGGTGTGTCTCTAATTTGGTTTTTTTTATATATTTATACCACAGGGGTAAAAATGAGAGAGAAGGATGTGCGCGTTTTTAGATACTGAAAATCTCTGAAGATCGGAGTCATAAGTGAGAGCTGAAACTGTTTCTCATAATTGTGTGTTACATGATAACAGTTTTCTTGCTTTGGCTCCTGCTTTTGCTGAGCGGCACTGCTTCATTTCCTCCAACAACTTCGATTTTAGAAAAAAAGTTTTTAAAATTACAAGAAAGTAATACAGAACAATAAAGGTGAAAAGAACAGTCTGATATTTTTGAAGGATTTCTTTCTTTTTTTGATCACTTGGAGGTGTCATGAATGTAATTTGCTAGTTCTGTGAAAGTAAAATATGAAACTGATAACAAATTTTAAAAAAGCAGAGAGGAAATATGTCAATTGATAAAACACGAAACAAGTACATAATTAAGAAGACAGGAAATGATACTGAGCAATTGGAATAGTATATGAGCCCTGACCAAGTAAAGTGTTTAAGTACAAGCAAATACAAGGGCATACATCTTGAGACAGTACTGCAGGTTTTGCTTTCAATGTTGGGGTCTGTATCTGGAGCAGAAAGTTGTGACTCTGAAAAAGACATGTATTTATGCTGCCTAATCAGATGAGTATGGACATTTTAAATGTACATTGGAACCCTGTACTCTTGGATGTCTAAAGATATATCTGAAATAGGAATAACAAGGTTGGATGTTTCTGCTTAAATTCTATCCTTCCTTTTTTCATGTTGACATTATTTTTGATAGTTTCTTAAAAATATATATATGGAGAAGAGACTATATGGAGAGGAGAGACTTGGTTATAGAGGATTCTTGGTCCACCTTATAAGGGCATCACAAAGTTTATTAGGAGAAGAGCATTTTTTAACACTGAGAGTAGTTATTTGCAAGAATGCATTATTAAGGACTTTGAAGTAGATTTCACTAGGAAACTTTTGATTGTGATTTAAGGGCTTTTCTAACACATGCTCAAATTTGGTGAAGGAATTGTACCAGCAGTCTCTTACAACCAGAAAATGTATCAATGTTAATGTTGGTTTCACCACTGTTTTTTCTTTTGAAAGAAGCAGGAGAGTGCTTGCATGCTTATTGGCATATCAAGATTCATTAATTCCATGACTGTCCTTTGACAGTGTTGTAGAGCACTGGACATGGGCTGGAAGGTCAGCACTAGGTCCTGTGCACAGAACTACTGTGAGTCCCAACCCAGAAGGAGGACAATTTAGACATATGGGTAGAGGCAACAGGTGGAAACAGACAAGGAAAGACAGGAAAACAAGGAATTACCATAGCATATCAGCAAATAATCAGTTTTAAACTATTCCATAGGTCTCCTGCCAAAGCAGTTTGAAAGAGGTTAATCAGTTAGTCTTGTGAACGTTCACAGACGTGCGAGATGTCAGCCTGGATAAAAAGCCTGAAGACACTTAATTGAAAAAATAACACATAGATGATGGAAGCTGGCAGCCTGGACCTAAAGAAGAGGGGAGTTTACCTCTAGATATGGAATGAGAGATGATAGGTAGGCTTTGACATGGAAGATAAGTGATTAATATATAATGGGATACTGGATTTATGTCAGTGGAACGAGATTGCATTTGTCAAGATTAGAACAAAAGATAGGAACAAGATCTGAAATAAGAGGGATAGGAGTGTAATAGCTGTACAGTTTGAGAGGAGAGACATACTTTAAAGATAGTATTTGTAAAGATCCTACAATACTTATGTGTAAGTCTTTTGTAAATTTGTGAATCTGCAGGGCCTAGATGCTTGTGTCTGAAGACTGAGACACATATAAGTCAAAGATGCTGCTGCAATTATTGGCCTGAATGAATACTAAGGTTGTCCAAAGGAGGCAAGAGGAGAGCTTATTAGTCCTGTAGAGGAGACTATAACCTTTCTATATACTTTCTATCTTCTGACTGTACGAAATTGTGGTCCAGCTCACAGCAGCAGTGTGCTGTTAGTGATAGGGGGAAAGTGGGGTCCAGAATTTTTATGAGGTCCTCCTTTATCAGTTCTCTTGTAGAAGAGGATCTTTCATAAAGTTCTCCACATATTACTGTTATTTGCTGTTTCTGTATTGCTCTTTAGCAGCAGCATTTGCAGCCTGAGTTTATGCTTGAAGTATGTCACACTGTTGTTGATGAAAATATGTATTGATACACAAAGTAACATGCTTAAGCATTTAGGTTTTCAGAGCCAGGATTGACTCGACTGCATTGCTCCGCCGTGGTGAAACCAGGAGTTGTGAAGATCATCCAGGTTGGATGCCATTAGAATTTCTGTCATGTACACTGTTTATTTTACATTTATAGGGTATATTTCCACCTACTGGAAAAATTGTTTTGGAAATGCTTAGGCAAATAATCTCTGTCCATATATAGTGTCAAGGCATTTCATTTGCTTATTTATAGAGGGATTGAGGACACAACATTGCTATGAAGTTCCTCGTTTTGACCTCCACCCTCATCTCTCTGTGGACATCCTGGAATGGGCAGTTCTGAGCCAGTTCTGGTGTCTGGGGGACCACAGGGCATTCATGTTGCTGTGGCCATCTTTTTTCTCAAATGCAGAATGGTGGAGTAGTGTAACGTGAGGTAGGTCTGAGACACTGTGAGATTTCGTTTTTATTTTATTGAGACTTTACTGCTAAAATAGAGCAAATATTTTACTCAAGTTTGAACGTGTTTTTATGTCTTTTTAATGTGGTCTGTCGTATATTTACTAAAAAAAAAAAAAGTCAGTAGCTTTTTTCTTTTTAAGAATTTCCCTTCAGTGTGTTTACATCTGAACTGTATTAGAAGTATCTGAAAAGTTGAGCTTTTTTCCTTTACTTGCAGACGTCTTACTACTTGTGCCCTCTGAGACCCCAGCAGAGATAGCTAGGTGCATTGCTTTGGGATTTCTGACAGAGGATTCCTGCTAACCCAAGTCGGAGTGTTGCTGTGCTGGTTCAGTTGCTGAGGACTGCTTGATTACCTCCCCTCTGCCCACTGTCCTTCTTTCAAGTTCTAAAAATTGTTCATCAGATTTATCATTGCTTTTTAAGAAAGTCTTCATGAGCATGACCTGAGGTTTTACAGGAAATCTTGAAATAAAAGTAATAATATTGTTATACATTCTCTCACATTCAGCCACACATGCTATCACAAAAGTAGCCTTGAAGCTGTTTTAGTTTTACAGCAAAGAGTGTTTCTTTTCATATCAGGTAATCCGATCTGCTGTTTCTTTTTTTTCCCCCCTTGGCTTTGAAAACATGCCTTTATATTAATAATCCTGGATTTTGTGCTGAAAGTTGATTGCTCTAATTGCTGATTGGAATTCAGTAACACCAAATAAGGGCTCAAAATTTTCTCTTTTTCCTTTTTCTACTCTGAAATCTCTCAATGTGTATTTTTAGAGTTCACCATTAGTGGATGTATAATCTTTGTGTCTGCTTTTATTCTTGGCCACTGGGAGTTTTGCTACCAGCAATAAAAGACAACCTCCATGTTGTACTGAACAGTATAGATATTGTAAATTTTGGTCTTGCTTTCCATTGATCTGGTTTGCCATATGGGAATCATATTCAGCTGATCTTTATTTCCTGAGTCAGAAATTCTGTTTTACCCATCTTTGGGGCTTTCAGCATTTATTCTCAGTGGGTTGTCAGGTATTGCACATGAAAGCAAAGGTTCAAAGGCATATAAAGAAGGTTGAGGTCTGAAATGTTTACTTAACACAGTGGTTTTTTTCTTTTTACAAACATTTGCCGAACTGGAGCATCAGCATGAAACCTTACTAAATTTTAAACTTGTTATACTCTATTAAGAACATTTTACACATGCATAATTTTGGTGTAGCCTGGAACACATCAACTGTAAAGTTGCTAGTGTATGTTTGCTAGCGACAGCATTAACAGCATTGCAATTAGGTTTTTTAAGTTTATCAATTATTTTTCTCAGAGGTTTATTTCCTTTCACTTCTGTTTTTGTTTCTGAAACTGCCTCTAACAGACTGCCACTGTACTACAAAGAAAACTTAAATGAATTGACTATGCAGCTTTTAATTAATATGACAAGTAAAATTTTTAAAATAAAGATACCATCCTCTTTCTTTGCGATGTCATTCCGCTGAGAGAGAGAATGAATTTGACTGAAAGTGAGAATGAGCTTGTTGCTGCTCACCTGTGAAGATGCTGCCACCAATGAGGTAAACAGTCATAATCTTAACAGCTTTTGTGCCTTAAATATTTAATCTCTTGGGAAACAAATGCCTAAAATTTGAAGCATTTGAATGACTTGGGGGCAGTGATATAGAGGCTCTAGAACCTATTAGTGTAGTTGGATTTTTTTTCTTTCTCATTTGCACTGAAGTGTATTTAAGACTTGGCATACTGGAGTGTGTCTGATGTTCCACTTCCATCTTCAGTATATCTCATTTTGCTTTTTATTATCAAGCAAGGAAATAATCAGGGATCTTGATACTCAGTAATAGGATTTTTTCTCTTTTCTTTTGGACCCTTCTTCATTGCCAAGAAGATGTAGAGCATTAGGATTGGCTCAAAGGGATGGTTTTCATCTAGAAAAGACGTGGTTTAGGTGTGCGTAGGGTCATATTTTGTTGTTGAGGAACTGGAAATAGATGAGAAAAAGGCAATCAAAGACTGAAAGGGAGGTGGGGTTTCCCCCATAGCGCCTTTGCCTTTTGCACAGAGGCCACCAAGAGTAAAGCTGTTGGGGAACTCTGCTCTCTCACAGAGAGTCCTGGACTCCCTGACTTGCATGGCCTCTTCATCTGGAAGTTACGCTGCAGGTCTACCTTACTGCTTGGTGTTCAGTAGTGTCTGCCTTCTTTTCTTGCTCCTTGCCTTCTCCAGTCAAAACAAAATGGCAGCTAGGGGGTGTGTGGCCTCATGGACAGCTTGTTTCAAGTAGTTGGGCTACCAAAGCCTGCTGTGGGTCTTCTTTTCTCTCCTGTCTTCCTTTTTTTTTGTGCTCGTTCATTAGTTTCTGTCAGCAGTGAAACATTGCACTCTGATGCTGCTGGTTCAACTTGCCTCACTTTAGTAATCAAAGATGATTACGGCTCCTCAGCTGTTATGGCTTTCCCCTGACATTGGCTAAGGCTGTGAGACATTTTCCTTTCCAACCCTTCCCAGGCTTCTTCTGTTCCACTACTTGTCGTATTTTGAATCGGGAGGAAAAACCCGAGGAAACGAAGACAGTAACCAGAAGCAACCAGATTTGAGACCTTCAGTAGAAGAAACTGCCAGAGGCATGTCAGGCAGTACAGAGCAATGTGATGTAGTATTGATGCTCATCGCTGCAATACCTGCCACCAGCAGAATGAGCCTGTAGAATCATAGAATCATAGAATTATTAAGGTTGGAAAAGACCTCTGAGATCATCTAGTCCAACCATCAACGCCTCCCCTCTCCCCAAAAAATGCCCCCAAAACAAAACAAAAACCCAAACCCACAAAACAAACAAGAAACAAACAAAAAAAACCAACAAAAAAACCANATGTTGGGATGTGTCTGAGACTAAACAGCATTGTCATCTCCCACCACATGTTCCTGGTGGGAGGTCCTTCCCAGGTCCAGATGGAGCCAAAAGCGTGTGGCATTTGTTTTAATTTTTTCTGAATGGGCTTCCGCTAAGAAAACAGAATGAGAAGGTATCTGGGGTATCTCTCTGCTGAAGCTTAGGTCGAAACAATCATAGATTTTATAACCTTCTATCAAGCACTCCCTAGACAAACGTTCAGAGAGTTCACTGAAGTATTACTTGGAATAATGATAAATTCTCATAAATCTCATCGTGAAGCATTATGAACAATTGTGACATACCTGTTCAACAGATGCATAAAAACTCCCAAATCATAGAATCATTAAGGTTGGAAAAGACCTCTAAGATCATCCAGACCAACCATCAACCCAGCACCACCATGCCTACTAAACCATGTCCCAAAGTGCCACGTCTACACGTGTTTTGAAGACCTCCAGGGATGGTGACACTACCACATCCCTGGGCAGCCTGTTCCAATGCTTGACCACTCTTTCAGTAAAGAAATTTTTCCTAATATCCAATCTAAATGTCCCCTGACACAACTTGAGGCCGTTTCCTCTTGTCCAACGTGTCTTTTCATGGGCAATTACCTGGATTTAAGACTTTCTGTAAGCTAGGACACTCCACCATCTTGTTGGATGGTGATGTAATTTTCAGTATCCATACCTTTTGCAAGATCTGCGGTCAGTACCACTGGTGTGGCACAACCGGATGTGAAGATATAGCAGTTGAAAATGTTGAAGTAGGCTATCTTTAGTTAAATAGATCAATCTTATTTCTATGTCATCTCCTCACAGGGCTTTGGAAGATGTTCATTGTCTTGGTATTTAGTTTCAGAGTTCTTGGCCTGGTTCCCTGTGAGCTCAGGAGTAGAGCCTATGTTGGATCTCGGCTTCTCCAGAAACGGGGAGCTCCCTGTGATGGGAAGGCTGAAGGCCCTTTGTGCATAGTAGAGATCTTGCTCAGGGAGATGTCCAGGTCTTGGAGAATGAAGAACTGAAGACCATCATGCTTGTAATAATATTTCACTTCTAATCCTGAGTATTTTAAAATTTTATTTATGTATGTATGTATTTATGTATGTATTTATTTATTTATTTTTCTTTAATGTGAGTATTTGGGAGTTTATTTGTATGTGTGTTCTCCAAACAGACCAACTTTCCAGTAGCCCCTAGGACAAAATAACTCACAGAAGTAGCAGAGAAAAGGGCTTTAACAAAACAGGATGCTCATCTGCATATTCTTCCCTTGTGGGAAGACCGGAAGACAAATACATTACAGTGACAGAACTGGGTACATTCAGATTCTGTGGTAATGACCATGGTAATATTGCAGAATAGTGTATTTAGGTTAAAGAACCTGCTGTCTTCCAGTAATTTTCACAGAAATAATGTTTGTATAGATCAGAAGCATATTACTAATTAACAGGAAGTAGCATTTTAGAAGCTAAATTATGTAGTAGGAGCTGAAGAATAGCTAGTTAATAAAAGTAGTATGAAAGGACTTATTCTCTATGTGGTGGATATGAGCCTACTTGACAAAAATGTTTGTGATATTTTTCAAATTACTCCAGATGAAGCTTTCATTTCAAATCCATATATTCATGTTGGGATAATAATTGTAATCTTAGAATGTAAACTTGTTACTGTGTTATTTTCCTGAATCGGCTGGTAATCTGAAACACTAACTCTATCCTTATTCCATTTTCTTTATTAATCCTTTCTTAGGTACTCATTCTAAGCCTAATGATGGTCTTTAAAATTCAGCGTTAACAATTTCATTTATGATAACTTTTGTGGCTGGGAAGGGGGGAATGATGATTGTCAGGAACATCAGCAAGAAGAAGAGTGGAGAATGAATAAATGCAAGAGGGACAAATGGGAAAAGAAAAAACAGAATTAAGAGGCATAAATATGGTAATTGTAAAGACGAATGTATTTTTACTTTGATATTAGACATAACAAGGAGGTAGTGGAAATGATTAAAAATATAGTTATTTCATTATAGATCATTTTCCCTTCCATACATTTGTTCAAAACATATCACTCATGTGAATGAAAAAAATTGATGGCAGCTTATGGGCAATAGACTGCATTCCTATACTTGTATGCCAGAGTCAGCAGCCAGGATTTTGACAAAGTCTGTAAAGTAAGCGTGATGCATCCTACTTGATTTGTTTTTCTTGCTCCCCATCCATGTTAGCCTACTCCCGCAGCACCGCGTCTGAATCCCCGTTCTGTGCTCGTGCCTTATGCACTTCAGTGCACTGACTGGTTCCAGTCCTTCTTCCAAACCCCTGGCCTCTGTTCAGCTTCTCACTGTTGCAGGCTGTCAGCTGAGTTGAGTAAACTTCTGCTAAGGAAAACAGATAAAAAGTCGTTGGAATTTATTAAAGCTTTTGCATTAACTTAAATCATGCACTAAGAATGAATGTAGTATTATTAAAATATGAAATTGGATTATAATGAAAAGAACCTTCAGATTTTAGTAACTTTCATGCATCTCTGTAAATTTTGTTTAATTCTAATAAAATAAAAGTGAATCCCCATTAACTTTAATGAAATAAAATTAAGCTCTCCCTGACTTGCATTCATGTAGTCAGTCAGCACTATTATTTGAAATCTCATTGGGCTCAATTTGTCTGCAAGGACAACAGAATTGTCATTTATGCTGGGGGAGCTCTGTTGGCAAGAAAACAGCAGGACTAGGTCTGTTCTCTCTGGAAAAAAGGCGTGCCTATAGATGGGATTCACGTGATGTGTGCTGCATTTTTTTTAAGAATCTGATTTGAATCTGTATAATAAATACTTACATGTCTGGTAGTTCACATATATACTGCTTTGACTGAAGACGTTCTGTTTCTTTAGTATCTTAATGTGTCAGTATGTTAACATAGTTACATAGTTACATTAAAACCGTCATGGGCAAGTCATGTTCCAGCTGAAAGTTTGGTTAATATTTTTGGGAAAGAGGTAATTAATTTTTGTCTTGTTTCAGCCTGATGAAAAAGTCTTCTTATTTGGCTTTATTTTCCTTTTCTTTCTTTCTTCCCCCCCCCCCCCCCCCGCCCCAAATCCGTTGGCTTTGTTATGCCAGATCATTACTAGCTTTACTTTCTACTGCATTTTATCATAATGCTCTTTGAGTATAAATAAACTCTGGTATGCTAAACCTAATAGCAATTAAACTGGAAGTGTTTGTGTTTTATCACTGTGAACTTCGCAGAAATGTTTCCATGACAACCTCCATGCTAGTTAAGGCAACCAGAGGTGATCAACAGTTTATATATTTTTTTTCTCTTGTAAGAATGGAATTTGTGTTGACAGTTCTGGCCTTTAATGGCACTTTTGTACTGTGTGAAAGTATTTGTTTACTAGATCATATGCTGTTAACTGTCAGGCCGAGATAGAGTGACTGCTTTTGATAAAAGCGCTGCATTACATCTCTGAGTCTGTGAAGCTCTTGTACTTTAATTACTCACATCGGTACAAAAGTATCCATTTGCTTCAATACACTTAAAAATTAGACTTATTATTTCCAAAGCATTAATGGTGAGTTAATTTTGTCCCTTACATTTTTTGGAAAACAATAATCTAACAGCTGCTTTGTTGTTTTACATTTAAACTATTGTATTTACAGTGATAAAAATCACATTCCGTGGTATGGGGTGAATCATAAGTGCTGTAATTATTGCGCTATGAATTAGAATTTCTGGGCCCTGTTTTCATATTTAGCGGATGAAGGCTGCCATGCTGGAAGCTGAAATACGCTAGTTATGGGCTGTGTTAAGAAGAACTTAATTTAGGTAGATGTGTTTTGTCTCTCACAAGTTTATAAAAACCAAGGGTACCTAAGACATGACTGAAATAACCTCTCTGGAGTGTAACATAATAGTAGAACAGGTAGACAGACTGTTGTGTGTGGTACATGTCCATCAGGTAGTTAGAAAGCTTTCAGAATTAAACTGTTAAATTTTTTTTTTGTGAGATACTTCTCTTCATGGAGCACTTTCTAGGTAGAACATCTGGAAGTAAACAGATGGGTTGTTATCTGATCTGTTAATCAGCTAATAACTGCTACTACAGCAAATTCATTTGCTACCAGCAGTAAGTTTGAAGGCATTAACTGTACCGAGTCAAACAACTTGTTTTTGTTACATGTCTGCCCATTGTCAGGCTAATGGATGAGTATCTTTTTGACTCTTCAGTGTGTGTGTAGCAGAGGATCATTTGTTTTTATTTTTATTTTTAATGTAAATATTTGGAAGGTACAACATTGTCTTCTAAAAGTGTGTTTCAAAACAAAGGCTCAGGGAAGAGTAATATTTAGTGATACTCATGTATATTCAAGTATGAGATGTGATATTTGTTGCATGTCTTGCATGTGAAGACACCGTTTATATTAAGGACTCCAGTCTTTTGGACATGCAGTTCATTTTAGTAATTGCAGAATGTTTATTATTTCAAGTAATGATGCCATCAGTTTTTAAGCAACCAAGTCACTCCTGAGTGATCAGGTAAAACTGATAGGTGTTGAAACTGTGTAGGTTAAGAATTTGTGCAGGTTTGTATGTGGATGCTATTGCTTTTGCACAATATGCATGCCTGTCTCTACTGAATCAGTTGTTGACACGGCTGTTGGTAGTAGGTGACACCAGGAAAAGGAATGAGACTGTTGAAGTTAGATGCCTAAATTCCCCAAGCTTCAAACTGTAGACAGAGTACTTCTCTCTACACTATCAGTGTAACATGCTCCCATTAATGTAATACCCTTGCTTCATCTTTCGGGGTTTGCTGTGCCTTCCTTTGTGTAGGAAAGCTGGGATATGAAGGAGAAACTTCCCACAGGAGAAGGGGGTGAGCAAAGCTACCTGCATATGCACTCTCTTCCATCCCTAACTTGTTTTAGCTGGAGGGCTTTGTCCGTGATATGTGCAGTGAACATGGCTAGTGTCCACTAACATGCTTCAAACACTTTCTTTGGTCACTTTGAAAGTAACTAGATACAAATTAAGCTGATAAGAGTTTCGGTTCAGATCAGCTTATTACTTCAGATCTGCTTTAGGTAACTGAGGTAAACAACCTATGCTAAATCCGTTTCTCTGAATGCATGGGTATATGCAGAGTTGGAAAATTCAGCTTACGGATAAAAATATGTGGGTTACTAGAAGGAATATATTTTATTATAGTACTAAGAAGCAGGCTTTATTTTCTTGGTGGTCACTTGGTTGTGAAAGATTGTGTAGTACTTAAGCATATGATACAAATAAGCACTCTGTGCTTGTTTCCCAGAGTTAGCATTTAGAAAAAGTAGTTTGTTATCATGTCTGAAATAATATGTAAATGTAATCTGTAATTGTTGGGTTTCTGTAACTGTGGTGTAAAATAGACACTACCTAAATCTGAACTGTGACTGGGGACGTGACACAAAAGCGTATTGAGGATAGGCATGAATTGGGAGGGACAAACAGGCTATTAGCCCTAACACTTTTCTTTTTTTTCCCCAGGAAAAATGAATTCATATTGGAATAGCAACAGAGGTGGGCTGTGAGGGTGATCAGGAAATGGAAAGCTTATCTCACAAGATGAGACTAAGAAAGTGTGACATGTTTGGCTTAATGAAACAAAAACTCAGAGAGGATATGATTTCTCTTTCATATTTCTAAGTGTGTTAGGGAAAGGCAGAGAAGGCCTCAGGGAGGGAGAAGAGCTGTTTAAGCTAAGGGACATTCTTAGAACAAGTACAAATGAGTGTGAACTAGCCCTGGATAAATTTGGGCTGGAAGAGAGAGCACTGAAGACGGAACTGAACATTCAAATGGTGGGGAGGGGACAGGAGATTTCGAAGAGGGGGTCTTCTCAGCAAAATTGGCAAGTTACAGTTGCTTTAAATAGCAAAAGATTACACACAGCGACGCAGATTGTTCATTCCAGTCCTGTGCCCATCTTTTTGCCTAACTAGATCTGTAAAACCCCTGTGCTTGCTTGTTGCACAGTACTGAAAAGAAAAAAGAAGAAAAAGAAAAAAAAAGGAAAAAAAGAGAAGAAAACCTGTAGATGGAATCTAAGAGGAGCTTTTAAAAATTATTTTGTTTGTTTCAATTCTAATAAATGTTTAATTCTTGGGTAGATTCATCAGTCTGTTTTCAGGTAAAGTCCCTTCTTCACGGTTATTGACAAAAATATCCTGGGACTTTTTAAACTCCTCTTTTCTTGGTTGTTTTGTATGTATGGGAGTATTGCTTTTAAATTTCTTCTTTGATTCATCTTGCTGTAGTTAGGTGCAAGCTTTAATCAACCTAAGTAGCTTCTTTTCTCCTTTGGTATTTTCTGTGCAACTGGAAAGATAAGGTGATTATCACCATATTCTTGACAGTTTATTGTGTAACCAATCTGTACATTTATTTAATCCATTCAAGCCTTCATTTCTATTTTATAACTTAACTTACTTTTATAACTTCCTGACAATTTTTTTTTAAAGTTCGTTAGTACTTCAAGGTACTCAAAATAGAACATGACAAGTTATTCAAAGTAATTACTGTGGGAACACCACGTCACAGATAGAAATGCTTTTGAGTAAGTTTTCCTACTCTTAGTAGCCAAAGATGTCTGGTGGCAAAAGGTATTGTCTCCTCATCTGAGGCCACCCTACCACTGTTGTCTCGCACGTAGAAAATATCTCTTCTCGGTGTGGGGACATCCATGAGACTTAAGAGAGGAGGATATCCAGATATGCACTTGATCAATTTTGTTTCCTTGTCCTCTCTGTTTCTGGATTCTCTCTATAATTTAAAAAAAAAAAAATATATATATATATATATAAATATTTAGTCCCAAAGCCTGTCAGTCTACCACCCAGTACTGATAAGCCACCTTCTGTGCCAGATATCCAGATGGCACAGTTGTGCTTCCTTCTTTAAAACATATGTGTTTGTGTCCTTTCAGTGAAGTCTCAGGAAAAATGACAGATCACTTTCCCAGATCTTCTCTCATGACCTTGTAGAGCGCTCAGAGGCTTTAAAACCTCATCCCCAAAGGTTTTTCAGAGATTATTTTTTACATAGGGCTTTGTTAATTTTAAAAGGAAGTGCCTTCATGTTTACTGCGTATGAGACTCTGGGAAAATGGACTTCAAAATCTTCTTGAATCTGCTTCAGAAACTGAATTCATGTGCAGTGTACTGAATATTCTTATAACCTGACAATTGTTAAGGTTGTACTTCTAGTCATGCAGTACTCAGTTGCTGGACTGCATTTCTCCCTTGCAAAGTCCTCATAGGCTCTCCTGGGAATATATGGCAGCACTATAATGCATCATACTAGACTGTGTCACTGAAACAAACTGGGCACGCATATGAGACTGGGATGCTACCTAGGAAGATAATTCATTAGTCTAAGGGCATTAAGTATTATTATGTAGTACTATAGTACTACAGATCAAATATTGCTAGTTAGATGCAGTGCCTTCTGTAAAGTGCCCTTTCATGTCCCATCTATATCTCTTTCTTTCTAAGTAGAAGTATTTTCTTCTTCTCCACTTGTATGGACAGCATTTCAGGCATCATGGTCTGAAGACCTCTGCGTCAGTGGCTTGGAACTCAAGTCAGCATGCTTCTTAGAAGTTCTGTTACCATTCGTCATGGTCATCACATTCATGTGCAAGTGAGAAACTCTGTCAGATGTGCTATAACACCTGGCAAGCTAGTATGAGTTCTGATTCTCTTTTCTGGGAAGTAGTTAAGTTTGCAAATGGTACAGTGGTGACTAGGTGTTGGAACAAGGTGTTGGTACCACCTGTGGGGTGTCCTGATCATATTGCCAAATGAACAGAGCCACTTCACCCTGAGGCACCATGAATGGGACACTTCTGTTTGACATCCCTCAGAGGAGCTTTTCAGTGGCTCTCAGAGATTTAATTCAGACATTATCAAAAGGTTTGGACCTTTCATGCCTCTGCTGGATGATGTTAGCCTCTGTTGAATTTATTATTATTCCTTTGGCCAGGTAGAATGATACATATCTCTTCCCTGTCACCCTAAATGTTGTCTTTGAGGTAAACCAAAAAGGGATATAATTATCAGTCACTTGGGATGGTATAGACAATTTTGATACCAAGATGAATCACTTTACATGGAATAATTGGAGGTTGCTGCCTCTCCTTCAAGATCTGCTAATGCAGAATTTTGGGAATATGACAAAAGTTAGTGGAAATCTCACTATTTTACCTTTTGAAAGCTGGATGACTCTTCTCACTAGAGAACACCAGTAGCAGAAACCTCTCCAGGAGCGACTTGTGAAGTGGACCATATTCCCAGTCTGCTGTTCTCGTCTGTCCACCTGATCCAGACTTCTGTCCCACAGTCTTGAGTATCTTCACTGAATCACTCAAGATTGCTCCAAGTTTCATCCTGGTCTGTTTAGCAGTAATACCAACCCACATTTCAATTCTGTTGGTTACTTGAAGATCTGCTTAAGATCTTAAGGAGTCAAATACACAAATGTATGCAAATCTGATACTTAAGATGCCCATCTTAAATCTTTTAGTGACTATTCACTTTTGTACTCCTCCATGAAGTTCACAGAACCACGGAATAATTGAAGTTGGAAGGGAACTCCAAAGATGGCCTAGTCTAACTGCCCTTCTCAAGCAAGTTAGAGCAGGTTGTCCTGGACCTTGTCCAGTTGGATTTTGAATATCACAAGAGATGGAGAGTGTACAGCCTGTCTGGGCAACCTATTCCACTGTTCAGCCACCTCACAATAAAAATGTGTTTTCAGATGTTCAGATAGTTATGTTCAGTAGTTACTACTCTTTGTTGCAAGAATGCTTTTCTAAGAGATTGGTGGTTACATATATATCCTCAGTATAGTGTTCTTTTCAGATTTTTAAGCCTTGGTTTCTAATACTTTCTTTAATGTGGAAATGATTTTAAGTCTTTCCTTTCCCTCCTCCAAAGTCCTATAGTTCTGGGATAGATGCTCCTTTATTGCTTCAACATCAAAAGGGGTCTTGCTGTTGTATGGATACAATTACTCTGTTTAGATGGTTCCCAAGACTATTAGTCCCAGTAGCTGGCAGATACAAAGGTGTAGTTACCTCTATGCAAAGTCTTAAAATTGGAAATGGAGCCAGCACCATGTAGTAGCCACAGGGCGAATTCTCATTTGAGTTCTGGCTCAAGGTACATCAGTGACTCACTGTCAAACATCTGTGTTAATGCTATTTGATCAGGGATTACTTGGAATCCTGTCCAAGCTTCACTAAACTTCATGTCATTGGAAAGCCATCCAGAGTCAATGTGTTTCTTTGTATAACAATGATGGAGCCTTGCTTAGGTGAAGGACTCATCACACCTACCTCAAAATAAATGGTTGTATGTTACTGCTAGGCATCACTGATGGTGTGAATAATGTGGTTGTGGTTTATTACCGCAAAAGAGGTTTATTACTTGTGGTTTATTACTCAAAAGATGAAAAGCTGACTCTGACAGATTTTCCGTATAGGTAGTCCATGTATATGTTAGTTTGGCACGTTCCTCTCTTTTCCTCAGTCCTTGAAGATACCGTCTTAAGATTTTTAAAAACTGGAATGAACTAAACATGCTTGGCTGTGCGTA
Source organism: Scopus umbretta (assembly GCA_013400535.1). Lineage (NCBI taxonomy): Eukaryota > Metazoa > Chordata > Aves > Pelecaniformes > Scopidae > Scopus > Scopus umbretta. The sequence goes on from VZTL01007506.1 coordinate 31,743, forward strand.
CTTGTGTGCCAAGTGTGAGGAATGATCTGAGCACACTCTCTACAAACGTTATGAAGGAAAAAACTCTCACTAGAGTGTATTACTACTCTCAAGGCAAATATATATATATTGACTAAATAGCCTCAGAAATGTTTCTGGAAGAGCATTACAAAGGTTGATCAACTTTAGCAACTCTAGTTGTGTTACTATGTTTTGGGTCTATGTCAGTGAAAATGCAAAAGAAACTTGTAAAAAGCAGTCCAAGGCAGTATCTGTTTTGACCTATAGAGGACACTTCAGAATACTGATTTTTTTATCCTTCCATTATGGTACCTTCTCAGGAGATTTATATTCCCAGTAACATGGGGATTATTATGCAAATGCAGTACTAGGGCACTTTGCATTGTCTCTTTAACTGTTCGACCAAGACTTCACTTTCCTCATATGTTTTTTTACCTCACTCATTATTCATTCCTTAATGTGTTGTTTATCAGAATTAATGCTTTTAAAGTTAGTTAAACCACTTTAGAAAACATCGATCATACAAAACATTATTTTACAGACTTTTTTACTCAACAATCTTTTTTTATTCCAGGGATTTCATAGATGCCAACCATGGCTGATTAGTTAAAAATTTTGCTATTGGAAAGACAAGGCACTATGATGCTCAAAGCCGTACTGTTTAAGTAATCCTGGAATTTATCCAGCATTGTGAGCTTGCTCTTAAAAGGAGCCTGTGTGCAATTGTATATATAGTAGTATTTGAAAAGGAGTAGTTTGATTAACACCTTCCCTACATGGTAGTTTTAGGAGGCTCACAAACACAATTTCTTACAAAGTATTAATGAGTAGATGATAAACACAGATTTATTTATGTTATAAACCTATTTGCTTGTATGCTTAATGTGGTTACTGTGGTCATTCTATCAGGGATGTGAAGTCCTTGTCTCCTAAATGGAGTATTCTTGACCCCTCGATAGTCCTGAGTAACCTGTTCTGATCTCATAGCTGGGCCTGCTATGAGCAGGATTAGACTAGAGACCTCCTGAGGTCCCTGCCAACCTCAGCTATTTGCTGATTCTGTGACTGACTAAGTACTGCCCAAAGCTCCTTGACTTGCTAGCTTGAGAACTTAAGTAATGTTTTAACATAGAGAGTATAAGTTTTTTCTTTATGCTCCTTCCTTTTAGATATATATGTTATTTTAACCTGCTAGCAAATGCTCGCCATGTTTTCTGAATGGATGGTTTGCAGATTTCTTCCTTCTTTAACATTCTAGACTTTAGTTATCTTTCTCTGTGTTTCATTTTATTTCTCTAAAGCAAAGTAAGTTGTGTAGCGTGAGTGTGATACTGTCATTTTTTTCTTTTAATATTTTTATGATCCTTATTGGGGAACGCGACAATTCATTCAACTGTGTAAATGGCCTAATTGTATGGTAGGCATGTGGGCTTAGTGAAGTCCACTTCTCTGTATGTTTACTTCTTTCATGGCAGGGGAAAAAAAAGTGCAAAAGAGTGCCAGGATGGTCTTGTAACTGATGTGTCTTATAAATAATTTTATTGGTTTTCTGGGACTCCGTAAACTGATCTTAAAAACTTTGTTTAACAAGATATTGTGATACATCTTTTTAAAGGGGCAAGAGTTACTTGGAAAAAGCAGTCTGTAAAGCCAGAGGGGACCATTGTGATCTTCAGCATAACAGTAGCTATAGAACTTCTTGAATTAATTTCTATTTGAAGTGCAGCATATCTTTTTGGGGAAAAAAATCAACACTGTTTTAAAATACTTCTGGCGATGGAGAGCCCATGACAGCCCTTGGTAACTTGCTCCACTGGTAATTATCCTTACTACTAAAAATTATTTTTGGTCTAAACTTGTCCGACTTCAAATCCCTCATTAAAACTCTCCCTTGCTGTGTTGCCTACAGAAAACGTGACAATGGATGGGCCACGGATGGGAGGGCTCCTGCTTTTCCTGCTGATCCATATTATTTCCTTGTTTCCCCATGCTTTCCCTCTGAATCCACCTGTTTTGTCTTGTGTCATATGTTTGGCTTTTCAGCTTTTCCATGTAGGGTGTACCTATATGTTATGTTTATACGGGGAGGAGTAGAGCAGGGCCTTAGTCCCTGGCAGGTGCTCCTTGCCAATGGGCGTGTCATGAAGCTATAAAGGATTAAAAGAAGGCTGAACTATTGTTGTCCTACTTTAACAGCTTTTAAGCCTGTAAAGAACTACGGTAATCTTTGGGTATGACTTCCTTTGTGGCGAGAACTTCCTCTGTTTCTGCTTTAAGGCCAGTAAAGATCGCAGTAAATCATACTTCTTGGAAAAACAGCTGATCTCAGTGGAGGGGGGGGAAGGGGGTAGAGGGAAAAATTCCAGTGATGGAAAATCCGTTGTAGCCCTCAGTAGCCTGCTGTAGTGGTTAGCAATTCAGTGGTTGGTCCTTGTTCCTAAGTTCTCATCTGAATTTGTCTTGCTTCAGCTTTCCAGGATGTTCCTTAGGGAAGGGGAGGGAGGAATAAAACAGCGTTGTTAAGTTTCTGCTCTTCATTTGGGCATTTACAGGCTGTGGTTAAATAATCCTATAATCTTCTCTTTGGAAACAGATCTACTTTTACACTGCCAGGCCTGTTTTCCAATCATTTAATGATACTAAATTGGGTTCTGTGAATCCTCCCCATTTAAGCAGTGTCCTGTTTAACTTCTGGCTATCAGACTGGTGACGCTGTTTCAGTAGGAGTGACCCCAGTGACAAATGCTCAGGTAGCATTGCTTCTCAGTTAGATTTCCTTGGTTATATGCTCAGAGATTAAGTTAGTCCTTTGATCATGCTAGTTCATATTCATGCTGATTAACTACCATAATTCTTTCACAGTTCCTGCTTCCCAGGTAGGTGTTCCCCATCCTGTGAAACATTACTTATTGGTACATACAGCATATGTACACATACTTGTTGTCCGTGTTGTAATAGATGTTGTTTTTTCTGGATAATTTGATAAATGTAGTGTAGATATACTCTGCTGTCAACTCTACTGTTCATTTTTTTGCCATTCCTTCATTCTTTGTTTCTTTGCTGCTGCCAGCCCCCCCCCCCCCCCCCCG
>VZTL01007507.1:0-58528 GCA_013400535.1 Scopus umbretta
CTGGCTACTTGGGCAAAGAGACCGGCGCCCCCCTCCCTGCACCCTCCTGTCAGGAAGCTGTAGAGAGCGATCCGGTCTCCCCTCAGACTCACTTTAACGCTTAGCGGTGGAAAGCGACTCACCTGTTAGACGCAGTAACCAGCAGGACTTTGTGTGCATAAAATAGCTTTCCTTCTACTAAGAAAGTGACGTCAGACATTTCTTTGTTGTTTAGAAAGTGAGGATCTGTTAGGGGTAAGAAAAAAAAAACCAAGAGAGGGTGAATATTTTTTGAGACCGTGGGTGCTTTTTAAAAACAAAACAAAAAAAACCCCAAATCACAAGAACTTCACTGTGAACATCCTACCTAGCCGAGCTGGCAGTGTCTTTCGGATTTCAGGAATGCTGGGTATTGGGCTGCTGCCGTAGCAGTGGGTGAAGATGGATGCGAGCTGCTGATTGATAGAATCATTCTGTAAGGAGGATGGAACAGGTATCATCAATCGGCACTTCCTATTGAGCAGGTTTCAGACATGCTGTAACAGTTCACTCGAGGCTTAGAGCCGCTGCACTCTAGGAGAATAACCCCCAAACAGAGGGACGAGCGCATGGTCTGTACGAGCACGCTCTGACAGAGTGCTCTCGGCAACAGTTTACGGGCCAGCCTCTGTCAAGGGGAAGAAGAGTCCATCAGCAAAAGCTCATCCTTCCGCTTGCTCTGTAATGGGTAAGCCCACAAGTTCTCACCAAGATATGATTCACAGTATTGGTTCATTGTCAGATACCGAGTTCTGGTTTTTCGTTGGTTTTAGTTAGGCAGTTGTTATCTCTTGCTTTTCATGTAAAGGGCAGTCACAGTGTATGTTGTAGTGACCAATTATGGAGGTATCAAGAGCTGTACATACTCCTCAGCTTCCCCTGTCTGTGCGTTTCAAATGTATCCTGTCTACAGTCGGAAGGCAGGCATCCCCTTCCCAACATGAAGGGCAACAGCCTCTTGGAAGAGAACATGGTAGAGACAGGGTGAGCTCATCTGCAAATGGGACAGCTAAACTATACCATGGATCAGATCTGTTCTAGGCATGCCTTGAAAAGCAAGGAAAAACCAGTCACAGGCAACCTATAAATTTAAAAAAAAAAAAAAGTAGAAGGAAAACGTCACTGAACAAAAGCATTGCTCAGAAAACTCCCGAGAAGATACAATTGAGAGAACCTGAATTGCCCAGTTCTGTACTGATAACTCTTCTTCTTACATTCACATGGCTTCAAAAGCCAGCTGCTGAATGGGACTCTAACAGAATAGTTTTCACTTCCATTGACATTAATGTCTTTACTGTGAGGACTGCTTTTGTGGGCTGTATATGAATTTAGATCAGGGCCCTTTTCACACCAGAACTCGTTAGGCACTTTGCATAGGCGCTACCTTGTACAACAGCAAAACACAAACCCTCCATTTTGATACTGTCACGAAACTAAGAATTACTTTGCTGGTTTTGAGGATATCAAACATGAGCTGCAACCCTTCATTAACCAGTTCTTCATTGTAGTCCTCTTCCTTAATGGTGACGAATTCCCGTAAGAGGGTCTGTACCACTGAGTAACGAGACTGGTAGAAGGTTGTCCGTAGTGACTCGATCCACACGTGGAGCTTCCACGGGACTCCTGTAGCCACAGCAAAAAGGACAGTGAAAGGTGATGATTTGCTGAAGTACCACCTGCGAGTAGACAGTTCTGCTGCTATTACTAATGCTTCGTGGCATTGAAGTAGATCTTTAATATCAAGCCAAAAATGTATCTGCTGTTAGGATGTATGTAAAGATGACTGAACTGGGTCACTGACAGACTAAAAGTGACTTGCCTATAGCAGCAAAGGACTGGTGCCAGGACCGTAAGTTGGACCTTTCTGCTGACTGTTAAGGACCAGAGACTCCCTATTGTGTATTTAGCTTCCCAATTAGTCAGAACTACAAAATAAATTTGGACCAAACTTGTAAGAATAGCTATGCAAACATGTGTGAGGCCTTTTCTCCTGGTCACCTGTGACAGTCTAGACATACAAGCTTCAAAGCTTCTCTTTCTTACCTTTAGATCAAATCTGTTCTTTCACCTTAAACCATTTAATCTCTGATGGTATCTTTGTTTTTGAGGCCAGCCTCCTTAACACTGAATTTTAGGTGTCAGAGCATCTGACAAAGAGCCATGCCCCTTGCTTTTGATACTTGGGAACAGTGGATTCAGCCAGAAGTAAGGGACATCCTAGATCAGGGGGAATTTGAAAAAAATAGCGAGGAGCCTTGAACGTTTTTTTTATTACATTAGACAGCTACTTCCCATAAGCTTGGGAAAGCTTTGCAGCTGGGGTTACAGATTTTTCTCCAAGCAAAAGGGGCAGAGGAAAAAGCTTTTCACGTCTTAAATGTGCACAATGCTTAAAATAAAGAAAACACCTCACCAAGTGCCCTGAGCTCCATGGTAATGTCCACGTAGCCGTGCTCAGCGCTGTAATACATGGCCTCCTGCAGAGCCTTCATTCTTGTCTTGCATAGCCTGACTTGCCCCTCGCTGGAGCTGCCCTGGCTGGAGGTGTCGCTCTCCACTCCCTCAGCTAAAATCTCCTCCAGTGAGAGGACATCTCCCTTCAGTTGCTGGGGCTGGGTCAGGAGCTTGCGCAGAACGTTCCTGAGGAGGAGGAAGAAGAGTTATCACTTGTTAATAAATGAAACATCAACAATCCAGACAGGACCATGATGATTTGGGTTTAGGAGTCTGGCTTAGTAAATAACAATAGACAGCTGGCAGATATGGAACAGCTTTTAAAATGCTTGTACTTCCCTGTCCCACGTGCTTCAAACTGATGCCCTGGTAGCAAGGGCAAAAGAATATATTCCGTTCTTTTCCCTTGCTCCTGTACCTTCGTGGTACCAGGGCAGATTTCGGAGTGTTGGGGCAAACTGGGTTTTATTGCAGTCTGTACTTTGGCACAGAAGCATGTTTCCTTCTGCCAGCCCCGAGTGTGGTGACATCTTAAGCTCTGAAGTAAGGTTTACCAGAGAGTGTGTCAGAACCCTTGCTGTTTTCCCAAATGACCATCCTCAAGCAGCGTTACATTGTTTTAGTCAGACTCGCTTCCTGTAGCAGTAAATAGAAACCATAAAAAAAATGATAGTTCTGCATCACTAAATCCAGGGAGAACTTTTTTTGTTTGGAATTTGACACAGCAATTGCAAGAAAGAGGCTTTCTTGTTTGTGTCCAGCCGCTTCAGAAAGTTTGCATCATTGGTGTCCTACGGACAGCTGGAGCCATCTGCAGCAGACGTTCCCCATCCCACCAAGTCCATGCTTGGCTGTGACACTGCATCACCACTAGCTGGTGCTCTCTTTGCACCCACATTACTCAGTACGACTTAAAAAATGTTAATTTTGTGCTTTAGGATCACCCTGCCCCATCCGACTGGAGAATAAGCCGTACATTTCACAGTTTGCGTGGTTAGATGTTGCAGAAGATCGTGGGAGGGGAACAGAACAGTGTTTGTGTAGTTTTACAGTGTAAATAACTGCATTAGGCCGTCCCAGCTTTGCAGAGTTTGGGCCCCGTTTGAGCTTGGGATATTTTCCCAGATGTGCGATGTAGCTGGAGGTGCAGTTTTGGCACCACTGTAAAGCACAGCTGTGTTCAAGCAAGGTGGCTACTATTTACTGTGCTACTGGAAGGGGCAGCTTGCTGTAAGACCCCGTGGATCTCTCTCAGCCCATCTACACGGGTGGTTTCAGGGCTGTTTTAACTGGCTTGTTGCACTGACCTTTTTTTCTGGGAACAGAAGGATTTCTGGATGAGTTTGTAAGTAATGTCTTATTTCAAATAACTACCCTGAAAACAGGGTTGGAAAGCCTAGGCTGGCATTTCAGCTTTTTAATGACTGATCTCTCGGTCGGCCATCCACAAACCAGAGATGGAGTCAACCACGTTCTGCTGCAGATTATTTTTGGCACCTTAACGTGATTAGATTCTGTCTCAGAACATGAACCACAATCTCATAACCCTGCCCATAGGTGGAACTTTGCTCACGTATGGCCTAGAACCAGCTCCTACGCTTAGTGCTGCAGAGCTAGACCAGCAAGTGAGAGAATAAGACAAAGCAAACAAAGATCTTTCTGTTGTATTTCGTGCTTTTGACTAAAATGTAATCCCTTTCTTTTGTCAAAGTTATAGTTGCTGAATAATGAAAGTCTTGCATCATTTTCTCTCCAAGAGAGGTAACAGAGAGTAACTACCAGGTTAAAGAAACTGGAAACAGTTCCCCAAAATGCTCAGAAGGCCCTACCTACGTCAGAACTGGAATAGCCTGAGAAACTGTGCTGCACTAAAAAATGGTTGCTGTCAGGAGAGTCTTAGCACCATCTTCTGACCTGCACGCCCAAGGATTTGTAAGACATGTAATACAAAGTCACACAGGAATACCTACAGTGATCGCCTTAGGCAAAAAAACCCAACCCTGTTCTGAACCTGAACGGAGCTTTACCTGTGCCCATGCGCAGCTGAGTGACTGAAGCAATTCATATCCTCATGAAGCGATGAAGACATACCGTTGACTTCCAACATACTCAGGAGTGGATCAGCACCCCTGCTTAGCAATAAGCTGACCAGCTCGTAGTTCCCTAGGAAACAATTGACAGATACATAATGATGATTTCATGTCTATTACCTCTTTGAAAGCGTAGGACTGCTAACAGACAGACTGTACCAGCAACTTTAATGCCACCAAGGCTTTTGGAGCATCCTGCAAAGATGCATGAGGCTTCGTAACATCTCAGAGAGAGAAACTGAGTCACAAAGCACTTAAATTACCTAATAATGCACAACTAGCTAGAGGCAGAATGAAAAAAAGAATTAAACTGGTCTGGCGCCCTCAATACACACCAGCAGAGATGTATGCAACCAGTTTAACAAGGATCAGAGTCCCGGCTGTTCAGTTGGTGGAGCAGAGAAGGCCCGACAGGAGCTGTGCTATGCTGCGCTTGCTGACCACAGCTTCCTAAAACCACCCCGCAGACAAGCGTATCGGTGCAGTCCACGCTCAGCCAGGCCTCCCTTCCACCGTTTCCATTAGATGGAGTAGCGAGTGGTGGCAGGAGACCCAGCACAGCGAGCATCTGCCACTGGGAGGGGAGGAGGCCAGCTTTTTTATCCCTTCAATAAAGCTTGGCGCAGAGCAAGCCAGAGACTCGTCTTCATAAACGCACAAAAATGAAGCAGAAGGAAATGAAGGGAAAAAAGTAAAAACAGTTAGAGGTGAAAAGTGTTGAAAAAGAACAGGTACTTTTAGGCTAGCACAGGCTTGTTCACAGAATGCTAAACTCTTCTCATGACAGGTAGAAGAAATGCAGAGTTTTACTTGTATTTCATACATTAATAAAACAAATTTCTTTATATAGCAGTTATTTTTCCCTGGGCTGAATTTAAACATGTTAATTTTTGCATCTGGAAGTTATTTAGATCCAAGACATGCCTAGACTAGACAGTAGCTGGCTTATGTTTCTTGACAGTGCCCTGTGCAAAGGAGTTGTTTCAGTCAGCTTTACTATGGAGGCCGCTGGCAGGAGGAAAGCGCTGGGACTAGGTGCAAAAGCTGACGCTCATTTAGGGCCCATCGAGCTCTTGCCACGCGACGACAGCCGTTGGTTGCTGCCAACCCAGACAGGGTTCCTACTAGTCTTTTAGAAATGAAAAAATGCCGACTTTTTAGTAGCCAGCTCACCGTGCTACTTGTTTGCTATCTCTACTGTACCCACGGTACCCTAGAACGCAGCGCAAAGTGACTCCAAACGCGTTTTACAGAAGCCGGACCCACGCACGAATTGGTCGTGGTTATTCTGTGGAAGCAAGAGAGCGGGCATGCTGAGGCCACGCTGAGCTTACCTGCAGCCGAAGCCAGCTGAAGTGGAGTCTCGGCGTAGTTGTCTTCTCCGCTGTTAACGGCAGAGCCCTCAACGTGGGCACCGGCATCCAAGAGCAGCTGCAACAGACATGAAAGGCAAGGAGTTGAGAAAAGAGCAATTCAGAAGGACAGAACAGAAGAGGTTGTGTGTTAGCAAGGGAAACCAGTAGACTCATAGTGAAGAGTGCATGCACACAAAGGCACCACCTCCAAGACTAAAGCAAAATAAGTATTACAAGGCAAATTTCTCTTGCGTTTCCTCACTCAGCCTAGGGCTAAATTCTCCACGTGAATGTCAATTTAGTTTTCTTGTTTTCCTTTTCTTTACTGTACTTTCAGTAGTGAGTTTGTGCTGGAAAGGTGCTCTGCTGGCAGCCTGGAGAACATCACCTCCTTTTTTTTTTTTTTTTTTTTAAAAATTTTTATTTTTAAAATCTCCTTTATGACCATGATTTTGCAATTGTAATTTCCCAACTCCAAAGAGCTCTGCAATCAGAGCTTCTCTTCAGCACAGGAAGCCCTCCTATTAGTTTCACGCTGTGCTCAGGAAACAGGGTTCCTCCAGGGAATTAGCCCTGGAGGCCAAACATACCTCTTGGTCTCTCAGCCTGTGTAAGATTTGCCACACACAGAACCTGCTTTCACTGACCAGGCCGAGCTGCTCGCAAGGGAAATCACCCCCCTGCCACATGAAGGGGAGAAGGGTACAAGGTGTTGGGGACCTGTTACAGCCAGGTTGGGCCGGCAGACAGCATCGTGCTTACTACGCACTCGGTAGGCAGGGGGGTGTTGGGTTGACGGACTAGATGATCGCGGAGGTCTTTTCCCACCTTAACAATTCTATGAGCAGGGCACCCAGAGCACCGTTTGCAGGTGCTGGCTGGTGGGTGCTGCCCCTCTCCTGCGGCAGGGAGGACGAGCCCTGCCCGTGTGTGCATCGCCAGCGCTCGGCTCCTGCCAGCGGCGGAGGTTGCTCCGCTGGGTGCAGGAGTCCAGCTGGCTGTATATCGTAGAACGTTGTCACAATTTAACAGGTTCAGCCATCCCCAATTAGTGATGGCCTTGGCACAAACAGCACATACGTTCACATTATGAAGCTTTTTACGGAGCATGACTGCTGGTTCACTGGCTGGTTTGTTTCTCGCGATGCCAGCTATTCCATGCAAGCATTGCATGGTAGACCTTATCTGGAAAGTAGATTTTATACACAGATTTCAGCAAAAGCTGACATCTACCTTTAAATAATAGTTACCAAATGAAAAAAACTTACGTCATCTTTAGAAGTTTTAACCAAAATAAAAGAAATGAACACTGTGGGTAATGCAGTCCAACAGGAGCTTTGCTATACTTGGCTACCTCTCCTGGGGGAATCACGCTCTTATCTCACATGTAAATTAAGGCTGTCCAACCTTTGTAATACCCAAGGCTGCCTGGCAATTTGCCAGCTGGAATCTAATCCTTGTAATTATTTACAAATGTACACAAACAAAAAATGAGTGTGCACAGCCTCCATTTGCTTACATCACATCTTTCCCTGTTCCCCTTTGAGCAGAGGGTAAGCTAAATTCACCAGCAATTGACTATCTGCTGTGATCAGTTTTGAATTCCTCTTCAAGTTCAGGTAGGATTCCCAGGACTCCACCCCATTCCGCTGCCCCCTTCGTAAATTCCACAGAAAAGAGAGCAGGGAGGATGCAGGAGGCTCAATTCCCATGACAGCTTAAGTCTTGTTAGTGCAATTCTCAAGGATTATAAAGGAAGTTACAGATGATTTGCTTTCATTGGAGCAGAAATCAGCATAAACTTAATTTTTGCACATGTAAATGTATAAACCGGTTAACACCTAATGTCAGAAAGTGCCCTGATCAAGCAGTCTACCTGTAACCACTCCACGTGAAGCAGTAGTTTATCTAATACCAAAGAAATGATTGTGCAGTGTTGTTCTGGAAGTGGTAAGCCTCGGCACCAATACTGAAACCAAAGTAAAATATGGAAACATACTGTATTTTGTTATCAAGGCCCTGCTAGGAATTATATCGTCGATTCACAGTTCTGCAAGAAAAGCATTGGTTGCATTCTCCTCGCTTTCAAAACGCGGTTTTTCAGTGGTTTTTAGAAGGCTTCCCCCACACGGCCCACGACGGACCCGTGCTCAGGAAGCCTGACGGCGAGGGTGCTGCCCGGCACTCGGCTCGCACGCGGTGCTGCACTTCAGTCCCTCTGTCTCTCCTGTAAAGCTTCCCAACCCGGGGATTTCCTCCGCTTACCTGAACAACAGAGATGTGCCCGTGTAACACAGCAAAGGTAAGAGCGGTCCAGTGCCGGCTGTCGGGATGGACTGAAGGGTATCGTGGAGAGGTACTGGGAACCTGGGAGAAAGGAACCAGGGAGTTACTAACCACTGCAGCCTGTCTGCCATAATCTTTAGACTTGTACCTAACTGGCTTTTTCCTTTGTAAGCGACACCCCTGGGGAATGGTAACTTACGCCATTTAGTGAACGCTGCCAGCGCCAGTCACTCCTTCCAGTCCCCTGGGCCTTTTTAATGGGCTTATTGGTTTCTCCTAGTGGCAGCTCCGTCAGGAGGGAGGCCCCTTTACCCCCACCACGCCTATTAGACTTGCCAATGCCAATCGTAATTGGAGCCACTGAGCGCTCCAAGAGGTTTTGAAGGTTTTTCTTCCCCCTCCCAAATCCCTGAAGCAATGATTTCCAAAAGAAGTGGCTTGCTCAGAAGCTTCCAGAAACGAAGCCTTCAGTTGCTAGGAGAGATTTCATTAACTGCTCTTGTTAGTTTACAGATGAATAATTAGGGGGAGAGGGTCCTCTATTACTCACTGGTATATCTAAATTTGCTCCAGCATCTATAAGCATTTGGACCATGGCTTCATCTCCAGCAGCACAGGCGTACATTAGTGGGGTCATACCCTTCAGGAAGAAGGAAAAAAAAAAGTTACTTTTCTATACCTATCAACAGTGAAACTGTCACGGACGCAGGGAGTTTGAATCTTAACATACAGAAGAGCGCATGTGCATGTGTGCACGTGTGTAGGGACAGCATGCCTATACGTTCAAAATATTTTTGTTTCTATGCAGGGTGGGCACAATGCACTAGTATTGGAATGCAATGTGGACAAAACATCAGGGGGCAAGACTGCAAGAATACAAAAGGGATCACTGAAAATCCCAGCCATGTATTGTTCACAATTCTTGAACTTTCTCAAGGCTGCCAAAAAGAAATATCATTTCTTGGATCATTTGTAGCCAGATGAACCGAAAGCAGAAAACAAGACAAAAATACGCAAGATAAATTTATTTGGCAACTTATCCCCATTGCTAAAATCCTATTTGCCACAATATTTCAGTGTTTCAATCCCATAAATCTCTCTCTCTCTACTTAACCAGCAAACCATGATGGCTCAGAGACAAATTATGAGAGAAATGAGCCTTACTTACGGAGTTCATTGCAGAAGTAGCCAAGGACAGAAAGAAAATGGCCTAGTAAAATCCATTCCGGCTCACATCCTACAGTTTCCCCCCCCCATTAATTATTGTGAGCATTTGAATTTTTCACAGGCAGCATCTCTTCTGCTCGTTGTGTAATAATACAGCTTCATCTTTAGAGATGGACACGCATCGTAAAATAGAATTACATCTCGCACCGAGGAGTCTTCATCTTGTATCTGCAAAGGCGTCTTTTCAGAACAGCCACAATTCCGGTCTTCCTGCCTTTGAGGCAGTTGCATTTGCAAAGATGTTTTGGGGCGGGGGGAGATGGGTGGATTTGGCTTTTGGGGGGCTTGAGAGGATCCACTCTCATTATAGACAAGTAAACTTAACTGGGAATTCAAAACTAGGGTCTGCAGGCACAAGATCATATTTACTGCCACAGTCAGGGTTCTAAAACCACCAGGTGTGTATAGACTTTTTTTTTTTTCTCCCCCTTTATTTTTAATACCAGTTTTGCGTTCCCTGCTTGTTCCTCAGTATGCAAAGGGAAGAAGAGATTGTTTTCCTAAACACCTCAAGTCCTGTGAAACCAGAGCGCTGCTTGGTACCCACCAGAAGTGAATACAGGGTCCTGCTCCAAACTCAAGTTTCTGAAAATATGTTCCGAGTTCTCTCCCTCTCTCTAAAAGTATCTCCATACACATTCACGTAGAAGTGGGTCTGAACACACACCTGAATGTTGGACATGCTTACATTCTGGGAGCAGTCAAAACCTGAACCTGGATCTAAAGCCTGTATGTTAAATTAGTCCAGCAGTTCTGTCTATTGCAGGATTTGCAACAAAACTTTTGCCGCACGTGCCAGGTGAGAGGCAGTCACACCGTTTGCGATGCCGCAGAGGTGCCTGCCTACTGTGTGCTGTTTTAAGACTTGCCATAACCAAAAGAAATCAAGATACATGAACTGAGCTTTACCAGGTGCCGGCGTTAAATGTTCTATCCCATGACGGGACAGAGACGTGCTTTCTGTTACCATGCCTACGTCAGTTTTCCCAAGTTTGGGTATACTGGCTTTGGCTTCTTCCCTCACAGGAAGGGCAAAAGCGGCTAGCTGCAAAGTTGAGATGTGGTTTCATATTCCAGATATGGCAGAGTCCCTGCTAGAGTTTGGATTTAACTCTCTCTGTGATTGGTAGTGCAATTTGGACACTGGCTTCGCTGCAGAGATGAGTTGCTCCAGAATCACTTAAGCGCAGAATTTCAGAGCAACAACGTCTCCAGAGCGAGCCTTGTCTGCCCTCCTGGGTCAGTGCCAAAACACTGCTCTGAGATGTGGGAGCAGCGTTCTGCAAAGAAGACCAAGCCGCCAGCACGCTATGATCCCCCTGTTCACAGCAGGACTGGCTAGAGGATGACATCTACAGGATGACCGTGAGACCATAAATAACTGACAGCAGAAACTCCTCAACCTTTCCAATGAGTTGCCTCCGGAACGCAAGGTCTTTATGTGTACAAAAGCCAAGCAGCTCCCAGTTTGCTGGCTGGCTAAAGAGAGATAAAAACCATCCCGCAGTGAGAAGCGATGGTCTCGGCACAAGTGTCTTTGGTGTTAGGGCAACGAGGTTCATAATGCAAAATAATCTGCTTTGAGAAAACAGAAGGCTTCAGGGCTACAGGAACTGCAAAAACTTACGGGGAAAGAAAAAGGAAGGAAGCGGCAGACCCTTCATAATATACATCCACTACCTTTGTCACTTTAATAAAGTCAGTCTCAAGGGCACCTATGACATGATACGCCACCTCTGTGACCACAAAGCTCCTTGTATTGGATATGTAAATAAGGCAACTGCATACCTAAATATAAGCTTGGGCACCAGTAGTTTCTGCTCGTATTTGTGTACACATTCACACTTCCTTTAAAATAGCACAGTGGTGGAAAGTACCATGAGAAATGTGCCGGTTTCGGAATTCGGTCTGAAATGCTACCGCAGTAAAATGCTGTCTTTGAGAAAACCTCTCTACTTGAACGTAAATCCTTCTTACTGCTAAATATCCTATTGTTTCTGAGACATGACAGCTCATTCCCATTGCTGTGACAGCTGTAATGAGTGTTTATTTGGGAGAGGTGTTTTTTTTTTAAAAAAAAAATAATTAAAAGCTAATTCAATGCACTGAATGATGCCCCAGAGAACAGACTCTGCTGTTACTTGATGGGACTGACAGCACAAGCAGAAGCAGTGAGAGACTCCCCAGAATACCAAATCCCTACGGTTCAATGTAGCTAAGCAGGGAACAGGTGAAAATGAAAAATAAGACACATCAGCGTGGTGGACTTTCAACAAAGCTAATACTGACAGATACCAACACCGCTGGGGTTCTTGGTGCTGTTTCTTAAATGCCAGGCTGTACTGAGAAGATGCAACTCACTTCGCACGGGCAGCCCGAAAGCCATCATCAGACAGTAACACCTCTTGGTCACTCATCACTGACCCAGACTGGATTTGGGCTGTTGAACCAGAAGAGAGTGTCAGTGGCAAAACCCACTTTGTTTTGACATTGTCTTAGCATTAAGACAACATCAGACTTTCTATTCGCAGCCAGCGTATTAACCTGTCTTCTGTCAGTGTCTGAGACAGGCCATCCAAGGAACAGACCTGCATTCCAGCTGATAAAGAAACAATTCACTCTAGGGTTTGACTGGCTTTTTTTTTTGGGGGGGGGTGTTTGTTGTTTTTTAAGGGATACATTTTCAGACTAAAACACAAGCTAGAATTAGACAAGCCCCGGAGAGGCAACTAATGCTTACGACCTCGTGTATTGATTCACCAGATGGAAAGGAACATGCCATTTGTTCATGCAAAGAATTTTTGCGTGTGTGGTTATATGGCATACCTGATCATCCATGGTGTTAACCCCGTCAGGTCCCAGTGCATCGATCGCTTGGTTGATCAGATCTGTCCTTCCACAGTTTAGCATTCGGAAACCCAGATCCTGCTGGAATTTTTCAGTAGCAGCCTTAGCATCCAATCTCCGGAAGGAACTGAAGCAGCATTCAGGTCTGTGAAAGACAAAATAATTTCTGGATTTTTTTTTTTTTTTTTTTTTTTTTTGTCTCTCCCCTAAANNNTTTTTTTAGGCTCATCTCCTAAGAAATCAGGCTTGTGAATCATTTCTGAAACATCTGGCTAACTTCATTCACACTGGAGATAGAAGTTTTAGTTCTTAGAGAAAGACTGCAAGTCTTTTAAAACCTCATCAGTGCCCTCCTCTGAGGGAAAGACTGGAAGAAATCCTTACTCCTTGTCAAGAGTGGTAGTTTCCACCCATCTATGTCCTCATTACAAGGCACTGCTTTTGCTTCATCTTATCCAGCAAAATGGAAAGGGGATCCCGGAATATGGCCTTACCAGAACACGCACGGAGCAACTGGGGTGACTGCAGCAGCGAGGTTATTGTGGTGGGACCGGTGTCACAGGCTGCAAGCCTGCAGCACCCAGGTTTCCTTCGTTCTGCGTCTCACAAAAAAGCTTACCAAAACCCAGTTGCTCTTAGTAATGAGCTGTATATATTTTGTATATCATATTTGTATTTTCCTGCTTGTTATAGGATAGTCCATGAAACATATACAAAAACATACTGCAGCGATGAGAAAGAGGTGGAGAGAAAGCGTATCTACTGAAATACCAGTGTAGTTCCAGGATGAAACAATCATGCTGTCTGTCTGCCAGACTAGCTATTATTTTGAAATAAAAGGCATTTCTGAAAGAAGATAATGATCCTTATTCTTTTTTGGGGGATCAAAATAATAAAAAAAAAATTTAAATCAAAATCAAATTTAGGTAGCAGAACATTCTCAACTCTTTTCCAACGCCTCAATAAAAGGAAGTGTATTAACATTTCTATGAGGCTTTATTAAATCCTTATCTTTTAGATGACTATCAAATGACCTTTATCTCATTTGGAAGAAGTCCAGGGATTACTGTAAATCCTCTGGTTATCTGCTCAGAGACTTCTGAATTCCAAACCTCGAAGCGTATCTCCTTCTCTGAAGAAACACTGCCAAATTGGAGGTGCTTCCTATCTCAGCTGGGCATTGATATGGTCAGCCCTTTGATGTTATTTCTAGGGCGAATGCCTTCTCTACTAGCTGTCTGGTTTTCAACACAGGCTCTTGTGCAAACTCTCAGTGAGTGAGATATCAGCCTGCCGAGTTCCTTTGAAAAACGAGATTCTTTCAGCAAGGCTAACCTCTTCTGGAAACTTTGTACGGCCTGCCAGATAAGTAACACACTCATCACTTCACGTAGAAGATACAAGATGAATCTTAGTCAAGTTTTAATTCAGCTGGTCATTTTCTAACGCTTCTGAACTTGCATTGATGGTAGATGACAAATGGCGAGCAGATGCTATGAACAATACGCTGAGTTAACAAAGATCTCTCCACAGCCTGGTGACCGGTCACATTGTACAGGGGAAACCAGCACCTCGCCGCAGCTGCTTTCAGAAGGAACTACATCAGGGTACAATTTGGGGAACAGTCAGCAGGGAAGCAAAGTGACAGTCTTGGAGTCACTAGCTCTTTGGAGACCCATCTGCAAATAAAATGTGTCTCTGAGGCAGTCAAGTACATCAGAAGACGAGATCTCTGAGTTACCCAGATACTGGACTAGGACACACGCAGTACAGAGCACAAGAGTAAGGCAAAAGGCTTAATGCTAGACACATATAAATCTAGAGCTAGGCTAGTCAATTAATTATCTTGTTCTAGTAAGGTAGTTGGTACAGTATTGTGATGCTAATGTATGTAGGATGCAATGACTTTGTATAATAATAAAGAAGAAGGAGAAGTAGGAGAATCCTGTGCAAAAGAAGTGAAATAAAATGACATCACTAAATCCAGTGAACCTCAGAAAATAAAAGTTTCTGAAAGGATGGCAAGTGTCTTTGCATATTGTTTCTATTTTGCTAACAGTCATGATTCCACCCAGTGCTATTTACAGGAACTGTTGGAGCACGGGTGGTGGGAGGACAATTCACCATCAAGTCCTGCAGAGTGAACAGCAAAACAAAACGGTTGCGTAGAGCTGTCAGAAGACCCAGCAAAAAGGTGGACTGCAGTTCACAGACTCAGAGAATCATTAGAGTTGGAAAAGACCTCTAAGATCATCTAGTCTAACCATCAACCCAAGACCGCCGTGCCTACTACAAGTTCTTGGTGTAGAGCTGCCAGGAGGCCAGTTCAGGTGCAAGAATTTGAAGTTACCGTTTGTGAGCTTTACTCCTGGGGGACCTGCAGCTTACTCTACACTTGCTGTTCTGCAGCGGTAGCTTGACAGCACGCTCGTCTGATAGATGCAAAGTAGCTTTTTCTTTTAGAGCGTGATAAAAATTGGAGCGTCCTACAAGAGCCAGGGCGGGGAGAGCTCACATACACACAACTGCCGTGCAGCAGCTGTAACCACAGCAGGTTTTCCATGTGGAGAAGAGGCAAACTCTTGCACGCTTCCTAGAGTAAAGCCTGTGCTCCTGCAGTTGCCCAGACAGCAACTCCCATGTACACCCAGCTGTGCCCAGGGGATAAACTGGAGAATTGAAGGTAGACTGAGAGACATCAGGGAGGGAGTCCGGAGAGCAGGAAAAGGGACAGGGCTGAGGTCCCAGTGTGGGATAGCTTGAAGAGGGAGCAGGAGCCTGGTGTGCTCTTTGGGTTTCATAAGCAGGACCTACTACTGTAAGTATAACTACTGATAGTGAATGATTTAAATTTGGCCTGCAGCGAGGAAAAAAAAATAATTAAAAAAAGCAGTGTGTGATAACAACTTAATATTAAAATTCTGGCATTCATATTTAGATAGGTGGAAAAGAAACAGTTCTCTGCAATCTAGCATTTCCCCACCTATATTATCATTGAACCAGTAACAGGTGAGTACTGAAGACTTTTATAAATTGTCTGGCCAACAGAAGCTGAGAGCATCCTATTAGAAGGCTTCCTCTACTAAGACACAAACACTTGTTGTGGAAGACCATACTGCCCAAGCAGTCTGTGTCAGAGAACAGGTATTAGAGGTCTGAATTTCAGGTTACACTAATTACACTTTGTTCTCCCGTACAACTTCTCTTACAGGGATTTCAACATACTCTACCTGATGCATCACCACTGCAAGGAACCATCATTATATGACTTTTTGCCTGCGCATCGCGAGGAAAAGCGAATTGCAATTTTCCTATAGTCACACAGCAAGCCAGGGATAAATTTGGCTCCAGTTCCAAGATTTCCTTTTCCCCTAAATGTGCTGTAATGGCTAGATACAAATGACTGATTTAAAGGATCATATAATGGGCGCTGCTCTCTCCGCATGTTTTTTTCTGTTAGTTTAAATCTTTCATGCAGGAAAAAGACAATGCTTTTTTTTTGTACCTGCTTTGCGCTTTTATTTATTGCCTATGTTACCTTGAACTTGCTGGGTTTCTATCGAGACCTTCATTTCACAGCTGTACCATTATGGCTTCAGTTTTAAGTTGCTGAGATGAACCCCACTTTCACAAAGGCTGTCTCTAGGTGTTTCCTTTGCGCTCACATCAGGAAGAAAATCAAACACCCAAATCCCTGCCCTCTTTTTTGTTTGTTTTTTAAGGTATATAACCTATAAAGTAAGGGGCTACCTGTGCTTTGTACGTTAACACGCCCAAGAGAGAGTGGGATGCCTTTGAAGTGGAAGGTTCGGATTCAGTTTTGAAATCAAAACTCTTTCTAAAGGACAGACTGAAAGAAAAACCATGAAAGGGACTGGAAGTCCTCGTGATTGGGTTAGTCTTCTGCAGTACTGTTCATCAAAGAATTTCAAAGGTTTTGGCAAGCATTAGGCACATATGTGAAATTCGTTTAGCCCATATAAAGTGGCCTACCCTAGGCACCTACCATCCTCACGTAAGCCAGAGTAGCCTGTGCCTTAGCTGACACAGAGCACACGTACACTGGCAGAGAAAAGGGAGAGAAAAGCGTTCCAGGAATAAGCGTACAAGTCTTGCTTTGCGGACGCCAAGTCCAAGTTTAGCTGCTCCCTTCCAGTCTGACGCCAAGGAGTTTAAATAACGGCTGAGGATCACCTGTGTAGCTTCATTTATTAAAAATATTGGCAGCACTCTCAGTCGGCCAGGTACCACGTCTCAGGAGAAAGGCAGGAGCTGAGAATAAGACCAGGATTCAGCTGCAGCCGACGAAACAAATTGCACCAGCCTACTCACCAACTAATGTAGCTTTGCATTAGGTTTTGTGGGTATTAAATACTACCCTTCAATTCACAAATGGGGAGACAGAGATGTAGCAAAAAGCAAGAGCCTTTTTGGCTGGCAGAAGGAAAAGGTAAAAAGCAACAAAACCAGATCCAGCACCCCTGATTAAAAGCCTCTTGCTGCTTTTATTGTTCATGAAAAATAATTCTAAGAGTAAGGGTATAGTTTTACCTTTTCAGATGATCATTTCATCACTTAAGAGCATGATAAAAGTATTATTTATTGTTATTAATGTGTCCTGCCCACTCATTTAACTCAAAGGTATATGGGGACAAAATTCACTCAAGAGACAAGAATTTACCTGGTACTAAAGTTCAAGACGTAACCCTGATATCAAGCCCAGTGCTAATGACAGCAACTCAAAGGCCTACAAACCCGAATGAAACACCTATGATGTGCTAATGTGATAAATCCCTATTCAATATATATGTGAGGGGATGATTTTAAAAGGTAGTGATACTTTTCATCAAGGTATTTCAAAAAGAAAAGACTAATCTTGTAATTAAGCCTGTGGTATAAAAATCCAAATACTTGTATTTCAATCCGTCTCTGTCTCATTCCTCTTCCATAACTTTTGTCAAGGCAAAATCTTTCTACCCCAGCTGCAGCGTGTGACCAAAGTTTCTTTATCTCTTGGGGTACTAAAAGGTTAAATATGCATTGCCTGCATGGTATTTTGAGATCTGGTTCCTATGAAATCTCATAAGAAGAATACTGTAAGAGGTTACGATTACTTTAGCTGCTTATAAAGCTTAGTCCACATACTTTAGCTGCCGGGGCTCGCAGTCCAGTCCAGGTAAGAGCAGTCTGGCTGTCTGCCTGATATCATCACTGTCCACAGTTAAACTGCGACGGTGCTCAGCGTAGGTGATAGCCACTCTCATCCACTCCATCAGCGGCGGCAGAAGCATGAAGGGTCTGTGCAAACAAGGAAAAAATCCATCAGAGTTAATATTGGCCGGCTATCTTTGTACCGCAACGCAAAAGCACACTTCACTGCTTCCTGGGCATGCTCGTGAGAGGCTGGCACAGATAAAACCCACCAGCAGAAGCAAACTCGGTCCCTGCGCTCAGCAAGACTGGCCGGCCACAGCAGGTGGAAGGAACTGGAACTGCTCAGTCTTGGTTATCTGAACTGCTTCTTACCCAAAACGGGGTCATGCCAGGACATGCTGGTTTCAGGCAGTACATCTTACCCTATGGGAAAAATATAGGCTGAATATAAGGGACCTACTTCTACTACAAGCTAGGAGGGGCCTGACCTATAGCTAAAGTGGCCAACGCGTTGTTTTGGGTCAGAAGGGCTCTCATCTCAGGGGTGCAGCTTCTATAATAATCGTGTCCTGTTGTTCTAAATAATCCATTTCTCCCGGCTGCTCCACTGCTCACTTAGTAACACTGAAAATATTCTTGATTATTTGAAACTTCAATTAAACCAGGCTAATTCACTACTACCTCCATTGATTTTTACGTTACACTATCACTATCCAATGGCTTTTCACATCCTACATTTCTCACACGCAGAGCTCAGGCCTCCATTTTTGCACAACTGACCCTCTAGACCACGGCAGAACCGATGCAGCTATGTTTTAATGCGAACCATTTTGCTAGGGAGCAACGAGTAGAATCAAAGAGATAACAACTAACATGGAGACATCTCTGTGCAAGAATAAATGTGCATTACTTAAATTGTAAGCAATTTGTGGAAAAGCAATCTATCTGTTCCTAATTTGTACAGTATCCAACACAGTGAGGTTTTACACAATACGAAGGGTTGCAAGGCACTAAGGGAATATAAATAAAGTAATAACAATAGCAACAACAGCCATTCGGGACTAACTTATGAAGAGGCCGCCCTTACTCCTGCTATAAGAATGAACACAGTACTGAGATTACACATTAATATATGGGTACCACAATACTCTCATACACAACATATCTCATCCATTCTCTCAATATACAGCCAGACTCATCTATTATTTCCTTGATTTTTCCCCACAGATACCTGCCACCCTGGTAGAAGGCTCAGAAGTGCCAGCTGTAATTGAAAACACCTTTCCCATTTCCAATAACAAATTTATTAACGCTGGGAAAAAAAGCCCTTTTCATTTAAGCATTCAAAAGAAAATAACTGAGGGGAGAAGGTACCAATTCCTTTGCAAAGTTCAGAGGAAAAAAAGATATGTACCAGAAAATATAAAATGATTTTGGCATTAATGAAAGCAGCTGAACCCATGAAAGGCATTTTCAAAGCCGTATACGTATATGTGCGCGCACGTATGCGAGCACAGTAAGAGTAAGCAGCACCAATCCCGTTAGAAACCATTTATCACTAATGGGATTTGCAAGCAGAACTCCCTTTGTACGACCTTGAACATCCTTCAGGGTGGAATAACTCCACTCTGTAACGCATGTGCCATCTGTTTCCATTTTGTCTGTTGCAAGGTGCACTCTAAAACGCTGCCATTGTCTCTTTACAAACACGTGCGCTATTCTTCCCTCTGCTCCTTCTCTTCTTCTGAGTAGCGAAGCAGCACCTACAAAATCAGAGGTCCTTTTAAGCATCTGATCAAGCCTAGGTTGCCAAAGCAAGGGTGTTTTTAACAGGACATCTACTTACTGCTTTTACCAGTTTACTTCTGTGTCAAATAATCATAGTATCAGGGCTGCTACATTCATCACCCTGAAAATTACCCGGTAGCTCGTCAGTTGAAAGACTTTCTCAAAGTGCAGCTTGAATCCCCCAACCCACGTAGGCTTTCTAACTTGTCCCAGGCACGTGGGATGGGATGAATTCCTCCAGCACTGCCAATTCCGAATTGACTGACTTCCCTGAGGGAAAAGCAACAATCCGCAACAGGCGTTTGGAGATGCCTTTCAGCAGTCTGTTCCAGAGAACTTCAACCCTTACCTGGCCTACAAAAGAGGCATTTACACCTTTTAAATTCAGGCACTTAAGGAAGGAGCTCAGATTAACTATCTAGACTTTCTATGTACTCGGCCCAGCCTCTGGTATAGGATTCGAAGCTCCCCAGATGCGGTGAGGACAGAGCGGTAGGCTAGGTAGGCTAAAAGCACCAGAACTAAATATGCAAACTTAGATGGGGTGAACACCTCAGGAGCAATGGAAAACCTCATCTTACAAGTGATTATCCCTACCGCCTTTTGTGGTAGATAAGCTATTTAGGCCACATCACAGCTTCCCTGACATTTTCAGAGTGGGAATGCTGCTGGACAGAGAACCATGTCGACCCAGCACAGTCCTGATCATCTTACCAGGCAACGAGCTTAGCCGTTACACACTGCACTGGGCAGCGAGAGACTGCGGTCAGCCAACAGAAAATATCCTTGAGTCTGCACCAGAAATAACACGGATCGTGAAGAAATTTCCATTCTGTAAAAAATTCACATGTGCCAGGGTTATAAATGGCTCGCATGCACAAGCAGACCCTGAATGTGGAAAACCTGGTTTGGGAGGGATGGGAAGGAGAAAGATTTTGTCTGTTTGTTTATTTTTTTAATCTCAACCAATTTTTGCAAAGGCTTTAAAACTCACAGCTCAACAGACTGCCTAGTTATCCTGTGCCCAAAGGACAGCAGACGTTGGACTGCAAAAAGAAATGTCAGGAAGGATGTTTTCCTCATACTGCTATCCCAACCTGTCCAAACCCCACCACTCGCACTGCTGTGCAAGTTGGATAAACTGTTTTTCTATCAGGAGAGACTATAATGACTTCAATTTCTATTTTGCTGTAAAAGCTTGCCTTCTCTTGAAAATTTCTAGCTTGAGGATGGGCTTTCTCTTCTCCCCCCGACACACACACTTCTTTTATCCAACTATTTTGTTTCTTCATACTGTGGGCTTGCTCGCGGGAACAGCCCTATCTTACTTCGCTCACTGATGCTACATCAGATAAGCAGTATTATCACATGATCTAAGCAGAGAGAGGCAGTTCAACTGAATGAAATGCCAACATTGGGTCACATGGCACTAAGAAAATAAATGCAATTATTCATTTTCTAGAAAATAAACACAATTATCATGCCTGTGGCCCTTCACCTGGGAGTCTATCTGCCTCTAGGGAAACACTGATCATTTCACAGTCTGAAAAACACTGGAGGAGGGGAAGGGGAGAAACCTTCATGGAAAATTAACTGGGAGATGCTGCAACCTAAAGAATTAATTTCTGTCTCTGCATTTCTGCCTGTGCCATGTTCTGTACTGTGCATTTTCCTCTGGACCTTCTGACATTTCGAAGATCATTTGGCAGCTCATTAAATTCTGCACATGAAGTGATCCAGCCCTGGGAAACTGTCATACTCGCAGCAGTTGTTCACTAGGGACACATACTCTGATTTCTGTGAAGAAGAATGCCACCACTGCTTTGTTCAGCTTCTTGCCACGAAGCTGTCTTCAAGTGATGCCACATGTAAACTGGGAAAGTACACAGCAGCGGAAAGTAAAATAGACACTGCTCATCTACTAAGACACCTTGTAAAGAATCGCAGTAATGTCTGATATGGTCATCTGCTGTCAATATTTTATCCACAGGTTCTTTGAAATTTTCCTCCATTCAGAATTGCACAGCTGCTCTGTTCCCAAGGGGATCAGGTTGGAGCTGGGCGAGATGTGCTCTGAGAATGAATGGGCTCTATTGTGGGCTTTTTCCCCTCATTTGAACTAAAATGTGTTTTATTTAGACATAACCAAGAAGGATGGTAGCAGCAGCACTTGGCAGAGAATTTATAACAAGTTGTAACTTTTCCCTGTGAAATGTACTACATTAATTTGATTAGAATGGCCTAGGACATGAATGGCACGTGGAGATCATGTGTGGAAGTCCTTGAGGATGTGCTGTGGGATGACAGACTTTCAGTGTTAACTCAGGCATCGCCAAGAAACCAGTCCCCAAAGTGGGCTCTTCTGAGGGCTTGGCTGCCGCCAAGACATTTTCGGCAGAGGGACGTTAATCATATGCAAGAAGGGAAGAGCTCCAGAGGAGTTAAAAAATTATGTCATCCTTCCTCTGCACTGAATGCTAGGACAATGCACTTGGAGCTTGACTTTCAGGGGTGAGGAACACCTGCTATCTCAGATGAAAACAGCAGGTCTTCCCAGAAGAAACAGCCGTGCTATCAAATTCCTCCCTCCTGCCTGGGTCCCCAGGGTCCTCCAGTGAGGAGACTGCTGCAGAAAAGAGGAGCAAGGGGAGGAGGAGACATTTTCCCTGCAGCCACCTCTCTTCTCCTGTGGTATTTTTTGTCGCGTCCTGGTTTGCTACAGCAAAACAAAGAGGGAGCCAACAGTGACAGCAACATCAAGAAAGAAAAAACTTACTGTTCTAAAGAAGAACCTCCTTATTCTAAAGCAGGAAAGGAAATACTGTCCTAACAGAAGCAGGTGAGAATGGCAAAATTTGTCTCCTCCTTGGCAGTCTGAGCTGGTCCTGAGACACACATGCAAAGGTCAGTCTCCCATCCAGCCTGTCCCATAGTCTTCTAAATGGTTTGGCTGAACAAGCTTTCTCTTCCCTTCATCTGCTAATATTTTAAACACATGCAAACTTTAGCATCACAAAACACCTGCAAATATCAGAACACTTACGGTCAGAGCAGGGTAAGCCATGATAACTCCCCCATATTTGATTTACTGGAACTATACAGAGGCTATGGGCAGAGAAGAATCCCAGATCTTTAGAGACTGTGGTTTTTTGCAAAGGACTGAAAAACAGAAGGGCTTGCAGTGCAGTGAGCTGATAAGTTTGAGTTTAATGGAACCAAACTCTACGGCTCAGTCTCATTTTACCCTAAAACGATAGAGCTCAAAGTCACTAACACAAAGCGAGTTAAGACCAGCTATAAAAACCTATAGCTCAGTCTCACCTGTTTGGGTTTGTTTTGTTTTTTTGGTTTTTTTGTTTTTTTAAAGGAATAAGCTTAAAAGTCACATTGCACCTGTGCACACAGAGAAGGGAGTGCTGTGACTAGCGGAGATACTGGGAGTGATTGCTGGATTGCCGAGTAAGCCAAGCAGGTTTTTTCATAGCTTTTTAATGCCCCTAAGTTAGGGGTTTGGGGAGACCCCACATGCAATGAGCAGAACTACGTAGGGGAAAAATGGTGGGAATAAGACTAACCTGCAACAAAATGGTGAATCACATAGGAGGGTGGCTAGAAGAAGACACACTGTTTGAACTTTACACCAAGATGGAAAACACCCAAGGATGGCAACAGAGTCAAAAAGAAAACAGAGTCTCATTAATTGGAGAAGGGAAAAGACTCTGAGGCAAGACAGAGTATCCAAAACCTAAACCATGTCATGTTGATGTGGAAAACAGTGGCATATTTACAGTTTGGATTCTCAAACACTGAACCCCTCTTTTCAAGCTGCAGGGGAAAAAAAAATAAATCTCTGAGTATGTAATTATATGTGAATAAAATAACAACAGAAATGATGATTTAGAAAAAACACAGAATCTTTTCTCCAAAACACAACCAGCTTAAGTCAGGAGCCATTCCTTTCAGATTCAAAGTATTTTACTGAATTTGCAAAAAACTCCCACATTTACAGAGAAAAGATAGGAATTACCATGCTGGATCTGATTCAAGGATCATCTCAACAAATGCCATGTCTTTCAAAGCAGACAGTCCCAGATCTTCACAGAGAAGGAAGAAGAAATTCAATCACACCCAACTAGCCCAAAAAGAAAGTTTTCTTCTGAATTCCCCTGAAACAGTGACTGGCTCACATCTTAGAAGATAAGAGTTCTCCAATTTTAGTGGATCGTTATCAAGTTACTAAGGTCTTGGCTTGGATACGCCACGACACTAACTTCCACAGTTCAGCGAGTTATCCTTCAGTCAGACACTAATGGAATGAAAAACATCTGGATAATATTATATTTATTGGGATCCTTTCTCCACTGAATCTGCCTTCACAGTTTCCTCTGCTTATAGAATATAAAATGGCACAAGATTAGTTTAAATCTAGAACTGGCTGCTCTGACCTTTCTTGGCAACCCTCGTAACCACAGACAGAAGTACCACCTTTTCCACCCTTGTCTGCAAACCGCACTTAGAAATAAGGTGCAGCATCAGACAGGTTTTACTTCATGTTAACTGCAAGTCAAAGTAAAAACTAAATGCAAGCTCACGAAAAAACAGCATGAAGTAATGATTAGTAACGCACTATGAACCTTAAAAAAGACCCTCAAGTCTGTGGTTTATTCATTATAATCACGTTTTACAAACTTTGTTTTAACAACAGGGAAAAGATTCCATTTTCAGGCTGAAAACAAGTACTTGTACTGCTCTGGAATGTGCCATGTATCTCATTAGAAAAACATATTTGTAACATCTGTATGCTGTGGCAGAAGAAACTCTTGATTTCTAGACAGACAGAAAATAATTAAAACCAACTTAAATTGTATCTAGTTGATGATAAGAGTCAGACAGATATACACAACAGTTTTAACTACAACAATATGGTCACAGTTACGTGGTCAAGGATGTGACTGACTTCCACCTGCCTCCCCCAGATGCACACTTTGATCCCTGACGGGCACTGCGAGTAGCCACCTCGACAGAGGAAAGGTGGAGGAAGGGAAACCACCGATCGTGCTCCTCTTGCTCCTGCCAACTCCTCCATGTCCTAAAACTCTCCGTAAGCTGAAAACTACAGCAAACAATCCAGGAGATGAACTATTCTTGAATGACTCTGGACCTAACTGCAGTCTGGACTTCAATTAATATACAGCTGTATGTTTAAATCACTTGCAAGATCAGATGCAACTATGAGGACTGACTTGCTGTTATATCTGCTGAATTAGACACAGAGAACAGCTCTTGCCAGTGACCTAAGTGTGTCAGCTTGCACCACCAGACTTGCAGAGGTCAATTCTACAGATCTCTGAAGGACCCAGATCTCAAATCCCACCTCTGACCAGCTGAAAGCATCCTCACTGAGAGACAGGCTCTTCCCACCACAAACGGTGGTTCTGGCCAGGTCATTTGCATCAGATCTGTGGTTTGCAAGCCTTCCATTTTGTAAGCACAAAGTGCTTTCTGGACAAGATCTAACTGTGGTCCAGCCTTTCCACAGCAGTTGCTCTGAAGAAAGCAGATCTTGTGCCTGCTGGGCAGGTGGGCCGGGAATACACCTCGCTGCTGCTCCTCAGGCCTGCCCAGACCCGCAGAAAGGATGCTTTGCATCTGCACGCCCTTCAGAAGTTGCTGTCATTTTTGTTTTTACATTTTAAGTTTCTAAAAGCCCCAGTGTGCTTGTGCGGAGTTAGATTGCAGGTCGCAAACTGCCCCAAACTTCAAAATCAACTCGCATGGAAAATCTTTGTTTTAAATACTACTACTTTTTTTTTTTTTTTTTTAATTAGCATCATTGGCTAACAGAAAAGAAGGAAAGAGAAAGGCCAGCCTTGTGGATTTCCTGGCTTAGTTGGTGGAAAGGGCACAGGAGACTTTGCAGGAGGACCAGAAATGGCTGGTACATCTTGATCCCCCCTGAACCCAGCCTGACATTTGGAAGCCCGGTACCCGTGACCCACCGCAAGGAGGCTGATGGAGGAAACCTTACCATGTGCGACAATTCCTCCTGCAAAGGAAAACACTGGTACATTTTGGAGCAGGACATGAATACAAACTATACACGTTAAAGGAATGAGACTGTAACAGCAGGCTATGGGATAGGCAGAGATAAACACGGGCAGAGCGCCAGAATGGGTTGTCTGCTGTTCTTGGATTAGCCTTGATCCTGTGGGCAGAAATACCAAGAGGTGCCTCCTATGGTTCATTCCAGCAGCTATGCTGGGAAACTAAAAAAAACCCCGCTGCTATCTGCAAGCAGATTTATCTGGGGTCAGTGTGGTTCTTCACTATCCAGTGCTGAGACTCCTCCTTCATCATTTTTTTTTCCCCGTTATACTTAATTCCCAAAAGCACTAGTAGGATCGAGATAACAGGCCTCTTAGTTATGATTTCAAACTGATTTGCCAACATGCATATGTTAAAAACATATGCTGATTTTCCAGCCAAAACCAATCTGCCAGATTCAATCACGGAACTAATTTTCAGGGCCCAGTTGTAAAATCCTGAAGACAGAGCATTGCCATACTTACAAAAATTGCCTGAAGCTCCCAAGTTACAACTGTGTGCACAAAGAGCCAGAAAGATAAATATTTTTGTGCGGCCCTGGAATACTGAAAACTGTTTAATTAATTATAACTGCAAAAATTTGTTCAGCTAAACAAAGACAATCCTCACCAAAGCAAAGGGTTTTTACAGTAAGTAGGGAAACATTTCCCATTCACCTGACAGCACGAGCCAAAACCTAACTAATATTTCAAAAGAGAACTTTTCAAACACAAAATAATGGTATCTAGAAGCTAAACATTTCAAGGTTAAAAGATGATTCTTTCATTTTCAGGAGTAAGAAAAAGTTGATGAAACTTCTATTTTTCTGATGGCTTGACTGATGTTACACTTCTGTGCCATGTCACGCTACTGCGAGCATGGCCTTCTTGTAACATGAATCTCGCCTGATGCCGACATCAGTGTTTTCTTAATGAAAATCTAAGTAATCTTTTGGCTTTTAACATTCCTGGAATCTAAGAAGTTCCAGAAACTAATTTAGCATGAAGGCATGAGGAACACACCAGTACCTGGGTATGAAAAGATCTCCTTTTGCAGCTCTCTGAGGTGCAATAATGTAACGTGTGCACTAAAATCAGGTACCCGCTCCACCCAATGGTGTAATTACACAATCCAGGTTCTGGCTGCTGTATTACAATCACAGAAGGTCTCACAAAACAGCCAAAATTTAAGAGTCCAGTTTTCTTGAATAAAAGGCAATCAAGCCCACAGGGGATAGCATTTGTGGACGAATAGGCAGTTGTCTTTGCTTTTAAGTCAGCACCGTAAGACACATAAGATCTGTCATTAATGAAAGGCTGGAATGAGGAGTAACCTCACTGCTGGATGAAATAGATGCCAGCGTTGCATTTTTTTTTAATTATTATTTTGCAAAAGAACATCATTTTGTCCTAATGGCAAGCTGCTCCATGACCATATTTCACCTACATCTTCAAAGAGCTTTTGTTTTGTTCCTCAGTTCTTGTCTTAAAATATTGATTGTTGCTGAACAGAAATGAAGAAAGAGTTCTGTTTCATCCAAAGATGTTTGGTACCAGTGGTGAACGAATGTGTTTCTGTTTTCTACTGGAAAGCATGATGAGTTATATGTTTGCATTTTGCCATAGATAATTAAATAAACAGTGCCATGTAAGTCTATAGATATGAGAAATATAAGCAACAGAATTGTCCTAAACTTAAAGAAAATCACCACTGCGATGAAGTCAGTCCTTCTATGCCAGACTAGAAATCCCCTCACTCTTCCATTTTGTGTTTAATATTGGAAGATTTCACAATTTCAAACTCTCTTTACTCTTCCTATCACCGTGATTTTTATGGTCATATCAGTGGATATCAATGAACCTAAGCAGCACTACAAATGGCAGACGTAACTTCTTAACTATGGGATTCCGATAGGTGGACTTACCTGGTAAAGCTCCAATTCTTTCAGTTTCCAAATATCCTAAATTTAGAGTATGCATGCATTACATTTCAGCATTGGGAGCTGTAGTGCTTCTCAGCAGATGCCACAAATTCCAGCTATTAAGCCTCCTTTCAGCACGGTTACTTAGATCTGCTAGCACTGCTGCTGAACAGTCTCTTGCTTTGACTGTTACAGTGTATGAACTTCCAGTGGATTTCAAATAATAATATTATGTTTCAATACCTCTATATATACCTGCAGGAGATTTTTCAGCAGGTAACAGTTTGATCTAATCAAGAACAATGCAGACAGGACAAATGTGATGTGAAGCTAAGAAGATTCTGCCATCTTGGGTGTTAGTAGCCTCCTGACATCTCTACTGAAAAACAAAACTGGTGGTGTTTTCTCTTAGAAAAAGGTCCATAGATCTAAGGCCAGAGTTGTAGAGTTCCTATTATAGTGACTTCACGTGCTGCAGACAATAGCTGTAGATTATCATGAACTGTGGTAAGTCTGGCCTCAAGTCTTTCAAACGCTGTCAGCCCATAAAGCTAACTCACTTCACTGCTCTCCCGTTTTCTCCAGGACAACGCTATCCATATATGCACTGCAGAAGCTAGCGGGTAACTTCAACCATTCCTCAAAACACATGTACTTCTAGACCAGAAGTAGGGGGAACCTTCACAAATGACAATCTTGCAAACGAGAGTTGCAAAGGCACTTACCTTCAAGTCTTGACACCATCATGCACGCAGCTGCCAAGACCACTAGCACAAAGAGGAGGCCAGCAGCATGCACAGCCGCATAAGCAATACTTTCCTACGAAGCAACTTGTTATACTACCAAAGCTTTGTAGCTCATGTACTCTGAACTACAGAGTTGCAGATTTTATGCTGAGTTTGCAAATGACTGAATAAAGACACTAGCAGTGTTTGTTTATACCCCTGACATCTGCAGTACAGGCTAGGAGGTAGATTAAAAACCCCAACTGTCATACAACTCTCCATATCAAGGTTATCTGTTACCCCATCTCTCTCTCTCTAAAAAGGCACACTTAAACAGCCTTACATTAATAGATTAGATAACCGTTCTAATGGGGGGTTAGAGAATGGAGTTTTCTTACACACAGCTAAAACCTGTTCTTGCAACAGGTCCAACCTGCTTCACTTTGACCACTGCAGAGGGTGCAGCACGGTGGTTACTACAGGAACATGGAGGAATTTCAAGCTCCAGCTACCCTCTCAGCTAATGACTACCGTGACAAAATGATAATTTTTGTTTCCGATACCAAATGACAAGGATATTTTTTTCTTTTCAGCCCCGTTGAAATTCTGCTGCCAGAAAGCAGATCGAAAGCCACAGAAGCATCGATGAATATGTTAAAAATGACAAAGTTAAACATGCATCAATTCGAACACCAAGCGCAACGTGCACATTTTTTTTTAGCTCGTTGAGGAAAAAAAGCAGCATTCCAAATCTTAATCTGCTCTACACTTCATTATCTGTTGCTTGAATAAACCTTTCTGTCAACACCCACTGCTCTGCATTCCAAACACAAAGGGAGAGTAATCAATAAAATGTATACGAAACATGGGAAACTGATACCTTTCTTCCCAGAGGTTCTACCTCAAAGAAAACCAAACAAAGTTATTTGAGAAATAAACTAGTTTTCGCTTGCCTTTCTTCACACCAGGTACCTCCGTGCCCTGACTATGTGAATAAAGCTGTACATAGCCAAAACTGTAACACATCACTATAGTGGGACAGATGCCCTTTCCACATGCACAGTCGGATTAAATAAGTTTGGCCACTTACCCTTAAGCACATTGAGAGTCTCAGCACAGAGAGCTTAGCAGACTAAAAGAAGTTCCAAAGTGAGTTAATTAACTATTGTAACTTCTCATATAAGAAAGAATGGGATGCCCAGGTGGAAAGTAATTTAAGGAACATATGTTTCTGTGAAGTTCCAACGCATCGACTCTTCAGAGAGACCCTTCCTGAAGAATTTGGCAGCCACAACAGGGAACTGAGCAGTGACTACCTGGCACAGTGCAGTGCTGCACAGAGGTAACTCTTAATCACACAGGCTGGATGCTGGAAGCAATGCAAGTACAAGACACATTCTGAGCAGGTTATATTCGACCTGTTACGATTTTATGCTAACGTGCTTATATTGCTCTCAGCTAGCTGAACTATCTTCTCCTAGTACTGTACCATGGACAACTCATCCTTTCCAACTAAAAAAGCCCACCAATTGTGAAGCACCTGTCTCAGAAGAACCCCGTGTTTCTCTAGAAGGATCTTTTGTATTTCTGAAGGCAGATGAAGAGGTGAGGAATGGCTGAGTGAATTCCTTAAAGTAGCAGAGAGTTTTCCAGCCAGCCTAGGAATAAAAGATTACAGCTTCTGTCTCCCCCTCTATTCTCTAGCCATTACGATATACTTCCTAATCCATGGAAGAAAGAACTTCAGGTACAAACTCTTCAGTGGAACCGGAGTTCCCAGTAGTTTGACTCCAGACTGAAACTACCCCTTTCAGCAGCATCACTCCAGATTTACACCGATACGCAGTAAGAGCAAAACACAGCTCAGTCTCTCTCCTCTCTAAGCAAACACGTTAGACCAGCATGCATTGTATCAACACCAGGTTGTTTAGCCCCAGAAGAATCCACGAAGCTGAATCAGCTCAGACATGCAATTCATTTGAACAGGATTTGTCCTGCGGAGCAGACATGCCTTTTAAAACAGTCAGTTCAGCATTTACTGTAAAAACATGTGATGAAAACAGTACAATTTAGCTTCCTAAGTGACCACCAGGTCATGGCAGTACGTGCACTCGTAGGTATAGGCCAAGGAAGTGCAAACTGCCAGGGTCTCCTTTAAAAAGGAAACAAAGCAGAGACACACCAATCCAGGATTACCCCAGGGAAAGCTCAGTTTCTAATCTCCACAGGGTCAAAGAGAAAGAATGATTGTCGCTATTATCAGAAATTATACCCAGAAACATTTACTCTTCAGAAGAGCTTAGCTCTTAGCTCTCCGTTACAAAGATGTTGGGAACAATAACAGCAAAAACCCCAACAACCTGCCAGCCCTGGCTGCTGCACAGCAAAAGCACAGAATTGTGTCTTTCTTTAGTGCGGCCTTTGTTAAAGCACCAGCTAACTCCTTCCTCAGGAAACAGGCCAGTTCTGCAAGTGAAGGTCTGTAATTTAGTCCAATAGGAAATAATATTAGCTTCAATTGGAAACAGCAATTACTGAAAAAGAAGAAACTTGTTGGCTTGTTACCATCGCCGTTCTCTGCAATACCCTCAGAACCTTTCATCCACAGAGTTACTGCTTTTTACTTACGTTTGTTACAAGAGCACTACATTGGCGTCACGATGCTGTCTTTAAGGATCTATGCTTAGGAAAAACGTAGACAGGCTGATACTAAAAGGACAGCAAACCAGCCAGAGTCCAACAGAGAAATTTCGAGAAATTTAGACTCTCAGTCAGTCCTCTACTATTTCAATGGGCAGTCACTGTCCGAAAGGTGGAAAAAGAAGCCAGGAGAACTCGTCTTAACTCATTTCTGTGTTTCTACATGCCTTTTTAGTAACACATGCTGCAATGGTTTTAAGTTTCCCTGGATTATTTTTCCTCCATTGTTGATGCTAGCTTGCTGCTTAGTCTTCTCCTCATAAACAGCAAACAATAAACAATACACAACATGGGGTGCCTACAGGCACTGAAGATTTCTGTTTGTACCAGCCCTGAGAATCCAGGCAGTTAAGTTGCCAGGCTCTCATTTTCCTGCACCTTCTTCTTTATCTGAACAGATGGAAATGTCAGAGCAGAAGCCAAGAACTTAACGTGGACATCTTTACAGTAGTTACAGTAATTACCGTAGCTGTAGTTACAGTAATTGTGGGGTGGTAGCGCACACACACACATGCACAACGGCTGTCATCTCTTCACTGCTGAACAAGACAGCCAAAGATCATCTATCCAGTTTTCAAACATTTTTCCAAATAGGGGAGATTCGCCAGAAATGGCTTAGGTCAAAGACAGTCTTTCTGGGGATTTCCAGCAAGCACTGAGGTCGACCGCAAAATGCCTATGAAAGCAGAAAAGAGTGTTTTTCAAACAAATGTTTTGTAACTGACAGGACAAAGGCTGTCCAATGCCTTATTACTTCTTGAGGTAGGTGGTAAGGATCAACTACTGCCTGCTGTCCACCTGAATAGCCAGTTCTAGGAAAGAATGTATTGCTACCTATCCGTGATTGCGAAGTTACCAGGCTGACACATGTGAAACAACTTTAAGGGACAAATGCTGTAATTGGAACCACAGAAGCACAGAACAGCTGAGGTTGGAAGGCACCCTTGGAGACCCTTTAGTCCAAACTCCCTTGCTCAAAACCAGGGTGAGCTAGAGCAGGTTGCCCAAGACCATGTGAAATTGGTCATCTTTCAGGTGACCTGTCTCCCTGCATGCTTGTTTTTTTGACCTCTGAAACTTCTCACACCATCCTTAACTATCGCCCATGGAAACCGGTGCCTAAGCAGCAGCAAAGTTTCAAGACAGCCTAAGAGCCTGACTTTTTGGCACATGGCTTCACATACAGCCGCCAGCATGAATTCTTTGTTTTACTCTGTATGCTCTTTTTCACTTGTAATGCTTTCCCTGTGTGCCAAGGCTGGCAGTCTCTTTACTCTCCATAAGGTCTGCTCTGTGCTATTCGATTTCGTATACAGTGAGATTCTCCTTGCAATTTTGCAGAGAATTTCAATAATCTGTGTTTGTACCACACCCCTGCTCCAATACAGAAAGATCAGAAGATACAAGCTACTTTGGAAACACTCCAGTAACACTACAAATTGCTTACAGCCAGTCATAAGAGAGAAAGGCTAGTCTGTCCCAGGTGTGAAATACATGGAGGTAAAAAAATCTGAGCAGTGTTTGTTTATACAAACAACATAAAAGAGGGGGGAACTAATTCAGAGTAGCCTGCATTGCCAGTTTCAGCAGTTACACTTGGATGAATTTGATCCTCAGGGTTTGCAATTAATTCCCTTCAGTACTGCCAAGGTCACCCCTCACATTCCAATTTTGCAATCTTTGAACTATCAAGAAATGTACAATTAAAAAAATTACAGGACTTAAAAATACCTCAATGGATGATGATAGGCAAAGGCAGGAATATTTCCAGGAACCCAAACAACTGCTGTCTGTCACCTATTGAGATGGTTTTAATTCACTAAAAATACCCAATGCTACAGTGCTCAGAGCATGCGCGGACACACAGACACTGAGTAATAAACAAACATGACAAACATTTCATCCTGGGTCTCTCTTCAGTCTTTCAGTTAGGATACCAGGAACACATATGTAGGAGGAGTCCCACCAGTACAGGATCTGACTCTGTTAAAAAGTCAGTAGTTTCTAAGTGTTTCTGGTTTTTTTCTGGCTGATGTTACTGCTGTAATATGGGCTGAGGTGAAAGTTGCTCACCGCAAGTGTGGTAGAGCTACTGACTCCTCCTGTTAAATGATGTATGTTCTCAAGTCTCAAAACTGTGGAAGATATTCAATATATTGCAACTATTTAGTATGGGCTCCGCAAATACATAATCCTGCCTAAGGTCAGGAACAGCACTGCCAATGAACAGTTAATTTTAGTCAATAGGTACATGTTGGTTGTAGCTTATTGGCCTCTGAAGTAGGGCCATGCACTCCGTCTTCCTTCTGAAGAAGTATCTCAAAATCACAATGACATGAACTGGTTGAAGTCTGAAACAAGCAAAACCACATGGTAGCAGCTTCTCTCCTTACTGTTGGTGAAGGAAGCTGATCTTATCTGTTTATCTGTTATCTTCTTACTCTTCTAATAAATCTACCAAACTAATCTTTCATCAATACCAAATAGCTTTTTTTCTTTAAAACAGAGAGGCACATTTTTATGTCCACTCTGAACAAGCAGTGTCATAATGGCCCAGTTCAACGTAAGGCTTCCTTCTGTTTCCCTATATTTAATCACTATATTTATATCATAGAATCATTTCCAACCTTATTAAGGTTGGAAAAGACCTGTGAGATCATCTAGTCCAACCATCAAAATATCAAAATAGCTTTGGGGAAATAAAAAATAAAAATCAATGGGACTAGTGCATGGGAGTGGGACTAGAATATGCTCACTGACACATCTTTATGTGATCATCCCATTGACTTCAGGGATACTCTGAGTGGATTTAAGTACTATTAAACATGAATGTATGATTCCAGCATTGTTCTCTCTCAAGGCAAATGAATCAGGGTCTACTTTTATTATTCCTGTATACCTATCCTTGACTGGTGAAGCAGCTGTAGACAGAATAGAAAGACATTAAAATCTCTCAGATGAGAGATCCCAGAACTTATTTTATTGCAGACCTTTTCAAAGACACAGCTCATTGAATCAAGCGTATCAAGTTCTGTTCCTGATGCAGCATGGTAACAAAGGGATAGGGCTGTAAAATAAAAGAATTCAGACATAAATACATTAAATTTGAATTAGGAAAGGCTAGGCCGCAGATAAATCTAAAAGACAGACAATGATGTAGCTATTGCACTTCATAAAATTCCATAAACCGGCAGTTAAAAAAAGTAGAGGGGGAAAAAAGCCTCATGACAGATCACCGAGAGTCTGGAAACATCCATCTGGAGAAAAGATTTGCCCTGAAAAGCCTCAGCCAGCTCTGAAAGCAGTGATACTTCTCAGTGATGTTGAGGATGCAGCTCAAGCAAACACAGGTCTCAGCAGCAGGCTCTGCAGGTTATTCCTGATTTTCCTTCCTTTTCTGCCAGTTGGATGCCCATGCAACACAGAGCAAGACTTTCTGGAGACAATCCACGTATTCTCTTTAATATGAATTGATCTTGTTGTATAAATTTGATCCATGTGACCAAATCGCTCCTGTCTCAAGCAATTTCAGAATGAACATTTAGTTGTGCCAGGCGTTTTCTGAACACAGAAGAAGAAAGCAGCTAACCGTGAGGGAAAAGAGCTGAAGGCTCTAATTATTTCTAATGATGCACCTAGAGATCATCAAGTAAAAAGGTACTAAGTAAGATCAAAGTAATGCTTTTTCAAAACTCGAAAACTAGAAAATGTGATGAGGCGGCCATCTTCATCAGATGGCCACTGGGGATTTCGAAATGGCCACTGGGGATTTTGAAATAGCCACAGCACAGGGACTTTCTATGTGCTTCAACCACTGCAAGACTCTTGATAGGGAAACTATGACAGAAGGCTCTTGAAAGTAGCACTGTAAGAAAGCAGATGCACAAACTACTTGGAGATTATTTTTCTCTCGGTAGAAGTCAGTGGCATGCCTCTGATGTAGCTGCAGACTGATTTTTACAAAGTATGAAAGATAAAATACGGTCATAAGGCTGCTGCTCTACACAGCCTGCTCTGAGCATGAGTATTTGAATCAAGAGCATAGTAAGCTGAGAGGCAAACTTCATCACCACTGAGTCAAGGGATGCTTGGACAGGATTTTGACACCATAGCAGGAACTATTAATTTAGACCCATCTCTCGTTTCCATGCTTGCCAGAGTAAATTTGGATTATACGCCACAAGACAAAAAATATCAAGTGTTCTAGCTAATGATGACTTAAATCAATAGCTGAAATACTGGAAGAATATAGCATTTGAGCAAATAACACTCAAAAATAGCATGAAAGGGCTACAGTCTTTTCTTCCGGCAGCATCAGATGCATTGTTCATCCTTTCCCAATAAATAATGTTTCAGAGCAGGCATTGCTGGCAATACTCCACAGAGAAAAAAACACAAGTAGATAGCTCAGCTCCTTCCTCCTCCTGCCCAGCTAATGTGGCACAGGAGAGTAGGCGCTAGTCCATTTCTCTTGCTTGACCCTACCAAAACCCATGGTTTGCATGCTTATCCATGGGCCCCAGATCACACGAGGTAACAGATTTAATGGGAGGACTCCTCTTCGAAGTAGAAAAAGATTTTAGGTCATTTCTGAACCTTGTAGATAAAAGCAGCCATCCAGCTGAAAGAAGAATGAGCAGTAGCCTCTGAAGGGTTTCACGCAACAAGAGAGAAACTGCGGGACCCCAGGCTCGTTTACAATCACACCACAGATTTCTCCAGAGAAGCAGCAAACCTGAGGCAAGCCTTCTAAATGCCTGCCCATGGAAAAGAGAATGAAGCTTTCTCTTTTCTTATGAGGTGGTCCCCTGTGTGCCTGCAGTTGGCTTCTTGCAGTGTCCACAGCTTTTCCAGCTGAAGAGCTGTGAATTTCCATCAAATTGGTAAGCCCCAAATTTTACTGTTGGCAGCTGACAAATCCTACGTCAGCTCTGGAATTTCACTAGCCTTTTACTGGATTTTCACTGACAGAGTCAGATGGGTACGGTCTGTGTGCTCCTGCTGATGTAAATTGTTTTATACTCATTGACATTTGGCATAAAATAATACACCAGCAAACTCAGACAATGTGTAAAACTTGGCACATCTGCAACACGGATAGCTCAGAAAGGTCTGACATGGCTGGATCCAGGAGCACTAATGGACAAGCCCAGAATTACTTTTAGAACATTCTACGGACCAACAAAGCAAACACAATTTATATATATTTTTTTAAAATAGGGTAGCTGGAAGAGGAGGAAGCTCAGCCTACCAGAGACACACAGCTAATCAGCTACACAAGGAAGCAGGATCCAACTTTTTTGCCTGTTCTTAGGTATTAGATCATGCTAACTTTCCTACAATAAATGTTGTATGCACACCATAACCAAAAAGAGATAGGACAAGGGCAGTCAATGGTGTCTATTCCTAGCTTTAAGGCTGGACCACTGTCCTGGCCAAGACAATTAACCAAGGGTAGACGAGTCCACCCAGCTGTAAAATGAGACTGTAATATTGACCTCGACTTGTGCTCTGTGGGTGGCAGACAAATACGCCCTAGAGATAAGTATCACTGAGAGAGCATTCTTGCCTTCATATACCATTAAAAGACCAAAGCTTTATCTTTCACTTGGGAAAAAGTGAAAAAGGGAGAAAGAAACTTCGTTTACCTTTGGATGGCCCTTCTCAAGTCACGGTATGCCAAACAGTCGCAGCAAACATGCTCTGCTGCTCTGGGACATGATCTCACACCGCAGAGTGCTCCCAAGCTCGGCCAGCCTGACATAATCAATGGGAAAAAACCCAGAGCAGAAACAGTGCAGAGAGGGAGGGAGTGCCACGCATCTGCTCGCTCTTCACGGTCCAAAAACACATTGTCTGACCTCTGTCACAATACAGACTATGATCTCCGAGAAACTCTAAAAATCTTATTGCCCAGCAGACACTTTTTTGCAGCAACAAAGACAGATGTGCTCTCTGATGACACAGACAAGCTCTTAGCCTTCGGGCAGTCAGGTGTATCGTTACTGAGTAAAGCAGCTTGTTCTCACCTCAGGGTCTAGTTCGTTTGCCAAAGTATTGCACAAGTGGCACTCTGTATTTGCAAAACACTTCCTCAGGTGGCCTATCTGACACCAAACAGCAGATGGTTTACTGTCCGTGCAGCAAATACAGTCATTTGGGGGTTCCAAGTGGGTCATGGCTTTGTCATACAGCAAGTAGCTGCATTCATTGTGGAAATGTTTCAAATGTTTTGCTTAGGATACTTGGGTGCTTTCTCTCTAGTTCTGCCTCCTCTCCTCCTGCTTCAGTGCCTTTACCTGGAGATAAGCATCAGAACCAAATATAAACAACCCACAAACTTTCCAGAGTTTCAATCTCGGTAACCCAAATCATTCACATGCTGGAGGCCAAAAGAGAAAGCTCCTCTATC
The DNA here is from genome assembly GCA_013400535.1 of Scopus umbretta. Taxonomy (NCBI): domain Eukaryota; kingdom Metazoa; phylum Chordata; class Aves; order Pelecaniformes; family Scopidae; genus Scopus; species Scopus umbretta. Next base: position 37,062 of record VZTL01007507.1, read on the forward strand.
TGTCAAGCTCTAGAGAGACGACTACATCCACCCTATTCCTGCAGGACTCTCCAGTTTACCCACCTCAGTTCTTGAGCTGCCAAGGTGTTTAGCACAGAGGATAAGAGACATAGCTTACATGAGTTTAAACGGGCTCTGTTCACTGAGGTGCCTTGCACACCGAAGTGCAAGTGTGTACGTTTTCATACCTGGTACAGTTTGCTGCAGGATATGTTCAGAAGCTCAGCTAGGTATTTTAAAGCCCTTTATGGCAGATGACACCCTCCATTAGACATGGTTTCAGAACTTGAATTCTATGCTTGCCTTCATGTTGAAGTCAAGTACAGTAACAACCTTCCAGACCCTACAGCGTTACGATTTTCATAGCACTTTGAATCGCAGTGTGACACACAGAAAGTTGGCAGACAACAGAAAGCCAAGTGAGACGGACAGTAGGTTGTCAGGTCTCTAGGTGTGCTGAACAACTGCAGTTCCTTCCACTGAATCAACGTGGCTCACAGAGATCTTCCCAAGATCAGGTTTTATCAAGTCTGTGGGTCTCAGAGTCTCTCTTTGCCAAATTTCAGATTGGTGTTCAATACCGATAGATTTATCCAGCAGCACAGAAACTGAAGCACAAGCAAATGCAGAATAGGTCAGCGTTATTGTCCTTGTTTGTGACCGATATATTTTTTCAGTAGAACACAAACTGGGATCACAGTGCACATAACAAGTATATTCCACAGAAAAAGCATAAAAGCACAAAAGAGCAATGCGGAGTTTGCAGCTGATTTAGCACAGCTCAGGAAAGAGTAAAAAAAACTGGGCTGCACAGCTTTGCCAAATCACATTAGGTCAATCAGCGCCCTCATCTATCATGCCATGAGCCCGGCATCTCACACGCAGCCTCAACCATCTCTCCTCTTAAGCTAGGGAAGAGTAAGCTATCTCCTGTATAAAGCGCTGCCAGCAATATTTATCCCACTGGCTATGCTAAACAATGCGTGCAGAGGTCGATACAGTAAGACATATACAAATACATCTTGGAACAAATGAAAGGCAGGGTTGGATGCTCATTTCTGGTATACCAGGCAGTATTAATTTTATTTCCAGGTTTCATAAACTTTTCAAAGCCAATTGTTTAAACTGGTAGTCCTCAGGTTCTGGGTTCCCCCACCCCCGAATGTCAGGTTTTGCTCCATTTTACTACATCCTCTTTCATTTCATTTACAGATAAGTACTGGTCAGAAAAAAATGGCAGAAATTTCCCTTACACCAGCAGTTATAGGATCTAGTACGGATTTTAAAATAGAATACAGTTGCAGCCTGCATTCCAAAACAACTCCAGTGAACCGTGTGAAGAGCATTGTTTGGGAGCAATTGCAGAGATAACTGCACTCCTGATTTAACTCATTTATTATCCTCAGTGTACAAAACAAGTAGCTGCTGTAACATCATTATCCTGAGAGTACTGAAAAGAACACAACATAAAATAGAAAGCTTAATCTACACTTCTGATACAAGCTGTTAGCAGCTTCAGCTGTACAACTGTGGGAACTAGTGGTACAACTTTATAGAATCTGGCCCCATGAAAACTCATTTTTTGCACAAAGTGCAAACATGAAATGCAAAATAAATCATCTTGCCCTAGGTAGGGCATTTGATTAAGATTAGTGAGCCCAAAAACAGAGCTACCAACAGGCTCCGAGTTGTGCAGCCATGCCTCTTCCTACTCCTGTTTTATTCACTTAATTCCTCTTGGTTCTTCACACGTGTTAACATCAGTTCCTTCTGATGCTACAGTTCTGCTCACAGATTGGTTTTTTTTTAAAGGATTTTGGGGGAGGATCAGACAAACAGACAATCTTTTTTAACTTTGTAAAAATAATTGAGTTCCTGCCAGACTGAGACCTCAAAGAAGTCGGTCCAGTACAAGCTACAATAAAGGACAGAAAGATGGTTCAGCAACCAAGAAAAAATGAAAACAAATGACCAGTGGAGGTAGCTACACAGACCAGTCACATGCAAAATATTACAGCAGAATGAGCAGTTTAAGAGGAACAACTTTATATTTTTCTCCTTATTTGAAGTTTCCCTTAACCTAAAGTAACTTACCAAGTCTGAAACTATAGAGGTTGCCTTCTGTCCAGGATGTTCTTCTGCACTCTAGCCTGAAAATTCAGAGCCTTAAAAGCAGACAGTTCAATCTACTATTATTGTCAAGAGGTCTTCTCACTCCTGACTAGCCAAGCTCTGGCCACGAAGCCATCAGCCACAGCTCCAATGGTGGTGAATGCAGCTACAAGCCTTTAGGGTTGCTGAAATCAGCTGGCAGGCTTGGTGCAGGCCAACGTAGGTCTGCATGAGACGGGGTTGACATGCAGCATCAGAAATGCAAGGACTGAAGACAGTGCAGCCTGAGAGCAATCAGGAAGCATCTCAATAAAAAATAAATAAAAAAAACCAAGCCAGGCTACCCAGCATGGAGCAGAGGAGAAAGCACCGTAATTCTCACACGTGCAGAAGAGGATAGGAAGAAGAGAGAGAGGGCTAACTTTTGTAGGGTTTTTTAGAATGAATTTTAAAAATTCATTATTCATATGTTACCATGATTTTATACCAACTTTAGAAGCTGGGGCTCAGGACATTAAAGCCCCAGGTGGGAAGAAGAAACCACATTATTTACAAAGCTGCAGAAACGTTCTCCTGCCCCTGCTCACCTGCTCACCTGCACAACTAACACCTTGCTTTTTTGTTTTGTGAATGTGGCCTCCCAACACCTCACTACACTATGAAACTTCCGAACCATGGGCTGCTTTTGGGAAAGGCCAGGATAGAGCCATTGGCCTGATGTCCAGCAGAAGAGAGTTAATCAGAAACCAGAATTTCCCATTTAGGTGAGATTTCTGAAATAAATACAAAATCGGATATGCATTTCAAACTGGGGAAGCCTACCAAGTCCGGAGAGGCCTGGGTCTCCCTGCAGGACGCAACTGCAAGGCAGACAGCTATCAGTCTGCCTTTGAGCCGAGGAGCAGGACAGCAGGAGCTGCCTGACCTGTCAAGGAACTCACCTTGTGGCCAGGGCTCTGAGGGCTCCTCAGCTCTCCGCTGCCACCAGCCTGTCAGGCAGACTGCCAAGGAGCTGGGCAGGAAGGAAACCAGGGAGGTTTCCAACAGAAAAAACATCCCGCTGGAAAATTTCTGACCTACTCTAATAATGGGCCTACTTTCAGAGTCAGTTGTGATGCTGGCAGAAGGTAGGGAGACCCACTGCATTTTCTGTTTGGTTATTGGCTTCCTATATAAATTTCTTTCTATACCAGACACACAGCATCAACTGAAGTAATCCTTAAGAAGGATGTTCATAAATCCCTTCAAACCTCTGCACAGCAAATGACATTGCTTTTCCTGAGAATGATGACAATCGTTAATTGGCGCTATTCAGAAGGTAACATTTTCTTTGGTAAGGTCTTTACTGCTTTAGGCAACCACATGTACTTTTGGCAACATCTCTAGACAAGCCTTGTTGGCAGCATGCAGTATATGCCTTGCTCGGAAAGATCGCATGAAAAAACAGTTCACTTTCCAGTTCCAATTCCAAGGCTTCGTAAACTTGGCAAGGCTTGACAATATAATCTGGCTTGACTGCAGGAATAACTGATGTCTGATAGGTAGCATCCTGCAAAGCGGCCTGAGCTGCCCATGCACACGCAGTCACGCTACAAAAGGAGACCTTATTAGCCTAACTCCCTGACTACTAACAGTTGACCGACCTACATACCGTTCATTGTTCAGGGTCATTCTTGGAGGGTCAAGGTTGGGGTTCTCCATGGACTCCATTTGAGGACAGCGTAGGAAGTAGTAGAGGGTGTGGAGAGCATCAGGGGACCAGGAGATGGGTTGCTGCTGCCGGGTTTGCCGAATGGGGCTCATTCCTGGGCGGATGGTGTTCAAGCACTGCATGTGGTGCATTGCTCGTGATACCAAATCACCTGTGCAAAGAGAAAGAATGCAAAAGCATCTCTTTACTATTCACTTGCAGTCCTCTTAAGTACACTTTTGGAACTAAAGAAAATCTCTTGCAGCTAAGAGAAATGTCTTTTGTGTGCACATACTCTTTTTCTTCCACAAAGGCAGGAAGTGTCCTCAAGCTGCCACTTTGCAGGATGTTGTGTGGGAAATTTAACTTTCTTTCAAATGGCAAGTTTTAGTTAGAAAATATAGAATGAAAGTTCTCTCAGTCACCATATGTTCAGAACAACAGTTTTACAGTGATTTTTCTATCCTGTTTTAATGCTGGTTTTCTCCTCTTTCCAACCACATATACCAGTTTCTTGCCTGTCTACAAAAACTACTGATATCTTTGTAAAATGTCCACTGCCCAACCTGGGAGCACAGCTGCCACAAGGCAAAGCCAGTAACACCAGTACAAATGCTTGACTCTCATTGCCAGCATCACCATTTTATGTTATGAGATTGTTCCCGTTTCTTTCATCTGGGTTATGATGTTCTACCCAGGAACTTGTGACAAATTAATGATGTTATGTTCAATACAGAAATCCCTTCTTTTAGCGGTCTGCTTATCTCATTCTCACTCTAGCTGCAGGTTTCTCCAGAATAACAAGACCCGACTCTCTTATTAAAGCCAATCTTTAGCATGCTGACTGTCACAAGCCGTGCCAGAACTTTGCCCCTGAGCCTTGTAAGAAGCTCAGTCCAGAAGAAGCTTTCTGGGCTGCTCAGTCCTCCTGGTCTTTGAACTCGAGCCAACCTGCCTCTATGCCCGAGCACTGGTGGCCTTGGGGGAGGCCTGGAAGAAGGCGACCTGTATTACACAGTTTCTACTCGGAAAGGATTTTAAGACCAGGATTTTTAACAAGCTCACAGATCAATGACCCCAAGACAGCAGCTATGCAGTCACATGAAGCCGCTCTTTGTGTAAGAAGCTTGCTTGGGGCACACCCTGTTTACTTGCCTTTTATTGTGGTGCATTACAAACTCAAAAGAGCTTTGCAATAAAGGCTTCAGCCACTACATCTTTGAGTAGTGTGACTACCATACCAGCGAGCTGAATGATTACTATAGATTACTATACATAGCTAGGATCTATTTTTTCCTTGGGAGAATCCTCTGTTGCTGTATGTTTTACAGTCCCCTAAAACTCTCACAGGAAACGTTACTCTATTGTGTCCTACAGTTACAATACTGGGAAAGGATGGAACTGAAATAGTCGCCCCATCGCAAAGCTGGTTCCTGAGAAAGCGCCCTGAATTTAGCCGTGCCACACGTGAATTAGTCACACCTCCCTCTGAAATTTTTAGGAAGTTATTATTCATTTATATCTAACAGCAATACACTGAATTTGCCAAACAACCTTCAGCTGAACCCATGGGGTTCTAGTGTTACACAGGTTAGGGAGAAACCCCCACCAAGCTACTGTATTTCTAAACATGACAACATTATTAGTGGTTCAGATCGAAGGAGTATTAAAAATCTCAGCTTGCAATGTAAAGCTGTGCCACTCATTTGTTGCACAGTACATTCAGTTTAAGGACCCACTTCAGAACGGAAAAACCTTCTAACATCTCTGCCTTTCCACTTCAGTAGCTCTTGACTCTCCAGCATCTAAACCTTTTACAAGACTATTATGAATCCTCTAGAGTTGGTACTAACACAGAAGTCTGCGCAGTTATAGCAAAAATGCATCTGGAATTCAAATTTTCAGCTCAGAATAACGTTCCTTCTCCTTTGCACACTCACTCTCTTTATTTTTCTGGCAATGTGCAGCAACATTTAAAAAAAAAAAAAAAAAAAAGAAAAGTAGGCAACTGTATCAGGAGATCTATTCAGTAGATGTAATGACCAAGTTGGCCAAAGCAGGGACGGGGGAAGAGAGAGAGGAAGCTGTATTCAATCTTAGGCCTATGCTACAAATGTTCTCTTGTGTTCCAGGATAAATAGAGGTGTGTTGAAGGAATTTGAAAACCTCAAATTAAGGCAGGTTGCAAAATAAATGGTGAAACCCACAAACTCCTAGCTGGCCCTGACATTCATTAGCATTCAGATGGTGGAGACTAAGAAAGTGATGCCAGCAGAAATGTTGCAGGGGAAAAGTAGACCGGGAAAACACAAATCATTTTTGTTTACTTTAAAGGGGCTTTGTGAGTAGTCTAGGAATGGAACATTTCATTTGGTTAACATTAAAAAAAACGAAGGTTTTGAACAAGTTTTTGTCACCAAAGTGCTCTCCGATTTTTTTTCTCTGCTTTTTGTTTTTTAAGTAACCAAAAAGCTTTTCCTTGAATATCCTGCACCCTTGACATTTCCACTGCACAAATACTAACCAAGAGAACCCTCTTCACCATCTGAGGGAGGTGCCACTGCTGTGTTCCACAAATGCACAAGAAAGCCTCCAGAGGCATCTAGGCAAAAGCATCCATCTTCCCTTGGCCTAATACCACTAACTACCAAAAGGCTAGAAAAGCCACATCTTATACAACTCCAAGGTGAATTAAATATAAAGTAGTCTAATGAAACAACCCGATTCTCATAAACAGCACCACGAGACAATTAAATGTTACACAACGTTAGCCAAATACTACTCACACTGTCAACAACGGCAACACTCCCACTGACCTCAACAGCGGAGGGACTGGCTCTCCTGCTTTGCTGAAAGAAACCCATGCTGCGTTACATCCAAAACTTACTCAGTTCAGAGATGCTTCCAACGCAAGTTGCCAACAGAGACTGCTCTAAAGTTCGGAGTTCCAGCTGGGCGTAAGCATCAGCCCGTCCGTCACTGCACACAGAGCCATCGTTGTAGGGGCTAAAGTAGGCAGGCAGAGACAGCACACCTGGGGATGAGAGCAAAGAAAGTCCTGTTACAGGTGAAGTTAGAGGAGCAGAAGACCAAGTCTCTCTACTGATAGGAGCGATAGGGAACTTGAACACATCTGCACCTTTCTTGGGGGACTTGAGGTCTTTTGAACAGTTCAAACAAAAACAAACAGTGCTGTAAATACCATTGGAATAGCTGAAACAGTGAAACTAGGCTCTAAGGAGTAAGGCTGGATGTTTCTACAGCCTTTAAAAACTAGAAACATTGCAGCTGAGATAAAACTACATGAAAAGCTTTAGTGAAGTCTCTAATGTTGTTTATACAACAATTCGGCTGTGTACACACAGCTTGCTGTTGAACAGCTGTATGCAGATTGCTAGATATAAGGGCCTGATTTTTAGAGGTGTGGAAGATAATCTCTAGTCCATCTAAGGTAAGTGGTAGCTGCAGTCTTTGCAACTCTGAAAACAAAACCATGGGCTATGCCAGTTCTTTGAACCTGCATGCAGTTTCAAGTGTGCAGACTGTGGTTTTTACATGTGTGAACCTTTGGCTACGCCAAACTACGCCCACGAGTTTTGAGGTTGACTATATTTTCATCTCTGTAAACGACCCCTCTATGAGAGAGAGAGAGATTCCTGAGATAATTACATTGCACACACGCGTTTACCACACACGCTCCTTCCATTTTATCTTCTTGCACACATGAGCATTAATGCACAGCAACTGAACAGAACGATGGATTTGCAAGCCGTTTTGTGTAGTTGTTATTGGGACCCCATCCTACGTTGCGCATATCCCTACAGCTCGTTCGCATTGTTGGCAAATTAGAGCCCATTTGGGTGAATTGGCTGGGAATGATAGCGAAGGCTGGGGATGCTATGAAAAACTTGACATACAGTTTCCCGTTCAGACTCTAAAAGGGGCAGTCATTCACCTCCCCCCAATCATCTTTTTCACCCCTTATCGCTGGTCGAGCACGGCAGATATGCAGCCGCAATACAAGTCAGTGCAACACAGAGATCCAAAAAAAAAAAAAATTAAAAAAAATTGCCTCCCCTGCTTTCCTCCCAGAAATCCATTAGTTGAATAGTTCCTCTTCAAATTAGCAAGCTGAATTTCGTTGCCCTTTGGCCACATGATTGCTCTGTGTGGCACAGAGGGAAGGGTGGGAACGTGAGCGCTGGAGCCAACGTGAGGCGTGGAGCACGGCTACGCGACGGAGGCTGGGGCGGGAGAGCGGACCTGCCTCCTCCGGTGGCACCCTGGGGTGGATCTGATGAAACACAGCGTGACGCTGCGCCCGCAGTGCAGGTGGCCTCTGGAAAGCCTTCTGCAGCCCACTCCGCCAGGCAGGCCGCTGGTTCCTGTGCCCTTCTCATTACCGCATTTTTCAGTTGTGTTCAGTTGCTACCGTATTTTTAATTACGGATCTACCCTGCAATTCCAGGAGCACACCCTGGCCCAAATTTTCTGTGACTTCAGACGAGGACACTTACAGCCACGACTGCCTGTGCTCTTACCCTGCTGCATCCTGTATTTTTGATTTTTCAACTTTGATCCATGCACAGCCATGCCAATACATTTCAGCTCAGACCCGCACTTCCTTCCCACCCTCACCTTCTGACCCCAGTTCAAGCTTAGATGTGGAGATACTCTACTCCTGTCACATAGGTGCTGTGTATTCTTGTCAAACAAAACCCTGCCAGCTGAACAGCAGTGCATTGTGCAAGAGCTTTCTTTCTTTGTCTTGATGTTTTCTTTTGAAATTTTAGGCTGAATTGATCTCTCCTACCCTTTTCACATCCTCTTTGCATCCTGCTTGGTGGTAAAACCAAGGGCTGCATCAAAAACTTCCTGGATATTTTGAGGATAAGGGAATGATTTATCCTGTTGTGTTTCTTCACTGTACATCACTGTTAGTTAATGGAGAAAACTCTGCCAATGCCCTCTGTAACCTGAATAATTAGCTCTTAAAGCCTCAACTTCCTAACAGAAGCGGTGCATGCAAACTAGGAGAGCTTGCTTGAAATACACTGCAGCCTCCTATACAGAGCCTAAGCCACTTCCTTTTCCATGTTAAAGCCATGAAAGGATGTTTTAAAGACATATGGATTGAATTTATGGCAGAGGGAGAATGAAAATAGACTGATTTGTCAAAAGTTTCAAATAGAGGCATATAATTCTACAGAGGCGAAAAGAGAAACTGGCAGTTACATTACTGAGCCGGGGAGGGGGGAGGAAAAAAAAAAATGGGGCACATTTTCTCTGCCAGCCAGTTTCAGTTGGTTCTGTTTTCTAACAGGGAATTAAAAATAAAGATTTGTAGAATGATTTAAGTTGGCTCACAAGCGAAACAAGATTTTCTCAGTTTTGCAGTTAACAGTTTGCCAGGCGCTGTGGGTAAGAGGAAACAGGGGATGATTTATTTACTTTTGGAAAAATTACTCATACAAGATAGTTGCGGAGAAGATTTATGTTCTCATCTGCCTTGGTACAGCTGAGGAATATCCTCTATGTACGAGGGAGAAATAAGGAAGTTACCGAGACTCTGGGCATGTGCCAAAGCCTGGTGATGCCACTGGGGATTTTCCCTGGGATTGCAGCGGGGTATGAATCAGGCTCTCATTACATGAGATTTCACAAAGGCTCCCCACGTCTGGCAGGTCTCGATAGGTACGAACAGGCCTGGGAATGAGAAAGCACACCTCTGGACGCTGCTTTTGAGAGAGACGGAAAGCAGTGACCAAATGGGCAGCAAAGTAGAAACATACCCCACAATTACTACGTCTTGCAGCACGCTAATCATGATTTCCTCTTCGACATGTTTCCAGTAACCGCGCAGAGCTGGAAAAGCATCGTCTTTGCTCCTCAGATCAGAAATTTGGGCAGAGACATCTGCAGTCAAGCTTTGACCGCTAGTATTATAATTAGGAACAGGACTTAATCTTTACTACCAATTAAAAACACATGGTTTGTTAACAGAGACGATTGCACTGCGGTGACTCCGTGTACCCCAAACGGTGCTACCTGCTCTCCTCCCACCCAAATCAAGAAATTTGCAGTCAAAAGCTGTTAGAATGGTGTAAACCATAGAGGCAATTTCTATTTCTATCTGGCATTCACGTTTCTGTATTTTTATATTTGTGGCAACACTGGTTTTAATCATGGCTAGCTAAGTAAGCAAAACTGTAATTGACATAAATCAATTCATGTCAAAACACTCTCTCTCCGTTTGAAATCACATTACAACTGCCGATTTATTTCCTGACGTTCAAGAACGTGTTTTCCCCACAAAACAACAACGTGAAACAGCACGTAATTACCGTGCAGGAACGAACCATTCAGGCATGCACACCACCATTCTTACAATATTTTCTCTGATGTGGGCTACGTCGTGTTTCCTATACATCCCTGGCTGTATGCCAGCATTCTGGTCACAATTTTTTAAATTTTTTTTTTATTTTAATTAACCAAGATTTTACGTATGGGATCCAAGCCCAGGCGAAGTTAATGAGAGCCTATTAATTTGAGCGTGGCTTAGACTAAACCTCGAGAGCACAAGGAGCTAAGTCGTCACCCCTCTAGGATGGCATGAGGCAACACCCTGTAGCAGCCCAATTGAAAGCACGTTCGTAGCGCTGTGATTAAAGCATGGCTGGCTAACAACTTATTTCTGATACTTCCACAGCCTTTGAAATAGCAGCTGGAAATAAAGGCTTATTATTCTACCTCAGTTAATATACGAAACCTGTTCGCGGGGTCTTGCTGCCAGTGATCTTAAAAGGCAGTCACGACTGGGTGCAATTCCAGTTAAGCAGTTCCTTAAACTCAAATTATTCTGCTTGCCTAAAGATTTTGAAATTGTTGTCTGTAACATGATGCTTTTTAATAGCAATTGAAAATGTTTCCACAGCCTGAGGTAGGTCCAGGGAAAAGTCTGTTCACACTCTTGGCCATCTTTCTGCTTTAAGAGGTGCAGCAGTTCTGGCGAGAGCTTTGGCTACGACGCGATTGCTCCCATGAGCAGACCTGGGCAAAACTCTGCGTGGTTTCCCCAAGCCGGGCAATCAGGTCAGTCTTCAAGCAAGGCAACTTCAGTAAGGAACCCTGGGTCCATCTCTCAACGTCCCGTGATAATTCAGAAGCTGGCATCAAGTTCTGCTCTTTTGATATCAAGGTACGAGCAAATGCAGACTTTTACCTGAACTTTATTTTAAGATTTGAATGTTTAAAAACCTTATTTCAAATCATTTTTGCAGTACCCATCTTCACACTTCACGCTGTTTGCACGTTACATTCATGAAGAAGGACTAGCCATCATTTTTACCTCGCTGTAAAGGTTCTCTCTGTGCTTTCTCTACTTTAATCTGAACCCTTCATGTTGGGAGACAACTTCCTAGTGATTAACTCATCGGCCATTTGATGACTTTCAAACATTTACATGATGTCTGGAGGTTAAGATGGGGCCACTCACAAGCAGCAAAGGGCCAAGGAGACTTGTCTTGAAAGCTCTTGAATTCTGCTGGCTGGGATTCCTCATAGAAATTGCCCAGGATACGAACTCCCTTATTTCAGAAATGCACGGGCTGTAGTCATGACAGGTTAGGCAAAGAACCAAGAATATAAGTAGGACAGGGGCATACACCGTAAACTACTGACACAGTAAAAGTATTGGGGGTTTTTTTGGTTTGGTTTTTAAATACAAACCTAGCAAAGTCTATGAGACAATACAATGTGTATTGCTTCTCCTTTTGGCCAGAGTAAAAAGAGGTTCTCTGGGCAAGGATTTTCTCTGTGTATTGTGATTGCATTGCACCTAAAACAGTGGCAATCATTACTGAACACTACCATAATACAAATTAGTACAACAAGAAAAAAGTATCTATTTGGCAAAACCAACCAGAAATTAACACCCTCAGAAAATTCAGGTTCATCTTTATATGTTAGAAATTGTTTCCAATACTGCAATATTGGCCTCCAAGATATCGGCCCCCAATACAGCAAAAAGCCACAAATGTGCAAACAGAACTGCTGTGAATATGCTACAAAGATGTATTAGGCAACCATGTAAGAAAAAACGGTCTTGGTCTCCAGCATCAGCATACTTTTGCAATGTTTGACTTGTGATAAATTCCATAAGAAACATTCTGCGAGGTGAGAACAATAGCTGATCCCAGTGAACTGAGCTGTGACTTGGAAGGCCAAAATTTTGAAGGCAGATGGTGATGACCTGCCTACTCTGAAGTGAACAGCCAAATCCCGCTGATTTCAACGGACCCAGTAAAAACCTCATCCAATTGCAATTGCAAGTTCTCCCATTGGAATTTGGCTGTGACATCAGGGTAGCTGTCACCTTGCACAAAGTCCTGTAATTCTTCACGGCAAGGAGCATTCAAGGCTCTCCTTGTTTTTTTGTTTCCCATTCTACCAAGCAACACAATGCCATGCAGTTCCCTCTTGCCAATCAATTCCGAGTACAAAGCACCACCTAGAATTAATGCCAATTCCTGGAGCTCTGTTTTCTTCTTGCTGAACAACCACTGGTAGAAAAGCTCAATTCTCCTTTATTTTATGAAATGAGACAGCATCATTCTGACAGAATACAAACAAATGTTTGCGACCTCCCCCCCAAAAGCAGGCAACCAAAGTGTTCCTGATATAACTCACTCAAATCTAAACACATCAGGCTCTATAATCAACTACAGTCATGCTATAGATTGTGAGAAAGACTTGTGATCAGGAAACAATGCATATAATTGCTAACATATAGGAAAATAATGTGGCTTCTGCCATAAAGCAGGCAGGCATCTTTCAGTTTGTCTCTGTCAGCGGGAAGAAAAATCAAACACAGTTGCTTGTATCTGCATCCACATTAAACAGTAATTCTGTAACTGAAAACAGGAGGAAAAGCAGAAGAGGGAAGAGCTTCAAGCAGAGAGAGAAGATCTCTAAATCTTCTGCAAGTGCTCAACTGAATCTCTTCATCAAAGAGGTGCTGTCCTAACTGGACACTTCTGGACAGATCTGTCTGATTCACACAGCCCTCCCATGGGCTCCCCGGTCTTGGTCTAACTGCTCGCAAAGACAGTGTCCCCTTCAAATTAACAAAATGCAATTTGCCTGGACTTCAGGAACGTTAGCAGAGATGCGTTGTCTTAAAGCATGCAATCTGGTCCTTCATGTAGCTCCATATCAACAGGCATTGCTTGACTGAGGTATCAAAAACCCCCAAAACAGAGTTGTAACACTACCCTTCTGTTTGCACCGCCACAGAAAGAGCAGGAGCCTACTGACAGTCACTACAAACTCGTAAATGCCTCCTTACTCCTAGGTAACTAACTGTCCCCTGTCTTCATCCCACACTGGCAAACGTTCAACATACTTTGGCTCACTTTTGCTATGAAAATGGTGGAATTGGGCTGGAAGTTGGAGGGGAGAAGGTAGGAAGTATCTATAAGAACTAGTATATTTGAATCCAGCTGTGATACACAGGATTGCAAATGACTATACATGTAGGAGAAAGGCCTTGGTTTAGTACCGAGTCAGTATTTACTGAATCATTAACCCCACTTCCATATCCCCGTGGTCTTCTGGACAACCACTAACCTGGCTTGGCCCCAAGTGCTTAATTGAACACAAGCACAAGGGAACATATCCTTGGCTTACGTTTTAATGACTGCCAAAAAACATAGCAAATTTTATCTTTAGCAGCAGCAGCATACTTTGCAAGATAAAAGGTATCAGTGCTTTTATGAGATGATTGTCCTCATTTCCATTTCCTAGATGGAGAAACAGGGACAAACGGAGGTGAAGCAACTACCAAGCTCATGCATCAGAAGAAGCTCTTTGCAAAGTCCAGATATCCCAGTTCAGAATCCCTGTGCCGGTAGACCTCGCCTGTGTGAAACTGGGCAACACAGAGCCATTCGTCTCACAACCTGGATCCAGAGATTGGAAATAAATGGCATGACTGCAAGGCTTTAGTCTAGGTTTGGAGAACTATGCTGCCTATTTTATATGTCATGATACAAGAACGTTGAGAATATGATCTGTAAATATAAACTGTAAACGCTTCCTAATACTACGACTGCAACTACTTTTGAAAGGGAGCGTGTGTGCTAGCATGTCAACCAGTACCTCCCTAAAACTAGGCTGATCCATTACAATTTTGCACATGCGGCTTTCCAGGCATTGGATCTTCTACACAGGGTCTGAGGACAGGCAAAGACCCACACTGGACTGTAATGTTAGGTTAAGAGATAAACCCAACGACGTTTCTAGGACTCTTATTTTCAGGATCCAGTAAGAGAAAACTTAAACTTAAAAAAAAATATATATTAAAAAGAACCCCCCCTATTGGGCTATAAATATCAATGAAAAAACAGCAAGTTTTATGAGGCATGGTATAAATAGATTATGAACACTGTGAAAGAAATACAAAACCAGAATCCTGTGCCAAAAAATGAACATGGTCCAACCAACAGAAGACCTACCATTAACTAGCTGTGTAAACTCCCACCACTTTACTCAATCCCAGTGTCCCAGTTCACTTATCTGGAAAACGGGGCTATTGCTTCACAGAAGCAGCATTCTTGCTTCATTTCTCATTCTCCGCTTGCTCCTTCATGCTACTCAACATCTCAGTAGTGTCCCTATTTCCTGTATGTGTCAGTAGCACATTTTTGGTCCCCTAGCAACAGTCCATCTTTCATTTACATAGCCCTTTTTACCTTCGACAATCCCAAAGCTCTTTGAGACACAGCTACTTCCGAGATGAAAGGACACAATATTGGGACAATGTATAATTCCACCTCAATGGAGTTCATGATACAAGAGAAGCTTTACCTAACTGAGAGGGTTAAGAGAAGCAAAATGGATTTAAGCCTAGGATACAGTATCGGGACACTTAATTCTGACAAATGTAGCAAAAATACCATAAGAAATTATAAAGAAGAAACAATATATATACACACAAGAAACAACATGTGAAAGCTACAAAAAACCCCTTATTTTTAAGAAAGAGATATGACAAGTAAACAATGGCAACTCCAGAAACACCAAGTCCTTTAGCAGCGTTACTGTGGGGATTAGAAAGCTTAGGGAGAAGAGGTTTATATCACTTTCTCCATCCCTTGGAATTCTTTAGAAGTCTCTGATTTAGGTGCTTTTACACTAAAACCAGCTTCATCTGGAGTAACCAGTGGGACTGCAGCCTACGTCTAACAAAACTGCAGGCACCAGCTAGAGCCCTCATACCCTCTACAATACCCTCCTCTAATCCATTCCTTATTGTTCACTGTCCTTCCTGAAATATGGTCTTTGAATCATGCCCAGTTCTCCAGATGTGGTCTGACTAAGCTCTTTGTACATGCTATAATGACCTCTCTTTACTTGCATTCAATTCTTCTATTTATACATCCCATGATCTGTATGCTTGCCAAACACAAAGAGCATAGTAAATTTATATCCTCTGTCACTCCCAGTTCCTTTTCTTAGGGAATGTCTAGATGGAGAATCTGACCAGGGCCGTACTCCAGAATAATCCCAAGCAATCCCTTCTCAGCTATTCCAGAGTAATCTTTTGAAAGAGCTTACTCTACATGACCCCTACCCATCAACTTCTTTATATAGGTGAGCCCTTGGCCTGATCTACCCTGGTTAGACTCTCCTGGCTGTAGTAAACATGCCATTAAAATAAAATTTTAGAAACCATGGTCACTTAATCATAAACATCAAGACTGCAATTACATCAGTTAATGCCTTAAAATATTAGAGCATCGTAAGAGCTGTTTATTCTAGGCTTATTTTAAAAAAAGCCATGAGGCAACAGGAACTTAAGAGTAACCAAATTACTGCTCCTAAAGGACTGGTCTTTTTTGCATGACTCAAGGACTGCCCCCATTAGCTGTCAGCAACACCGGCCCTCTGATGCACAGCTGCGCAGTTTTGATTTTGTCAGGGTGAAATATGCATCTGTCACTCAATAGAAGATTGAAATTTTATCTAAGTGAAACACAGCACAGGCCTGAGACCATAAAGCCTGACCTCTATAGGACAAGGTTTGGAGTCTCGCTAGGATGATCACATGCATGCCATGCCTGCAGACAAAAATGATTCAGGTTTTGAGTCACTGGCCAGACAACACAAAACTTTGGGCGGGTGTATCCTGCGCAGTTCACAAGAAAAAAAGACAGCATATTGTAGATTTGATACCCAGAGTTTAATTTCCAATATTGTTGTCAGCATAGCTATAGTAAATTGCTCACACCAGTATGTATGCGCATGAGTAGTTCATGAGTCACAAGCTTTGTTATTTTTACCCCCAAACTGCCTGGAGCCCAATATTAGCTTTGGTGAGCGCAAGTTTTTGGGACAAGTATATACACAAACCTCCACCAGACAGATAATGATGTTTGTGTTTGACATGCACCACTAGACAGGGTTTACTGTCTAGGAGGATTTTGATAGTGCTAAAGACCACCAACAATTCCATCTCAGAAGAAAAGCCATTCCTCTTTTAATTTTTATTTCCTCAAACAAACACTTGGAAGCATTTGGCAGGTTTTTTCCCCCCACAATACAGCAAATCAGTCTCTTACTAATGATAGTATTTTGCAACTTTCTGCTTCCTCACATCAAAGCATCCTGGAGATCTTGTCAACAATGACCAATTGTTTAGAGACTCAGAAGTGGAGCTGGGGAATTCCTCTTGTTCACCAGCTGCTGAATTTTGCCCTATATCTTTGCAACACCTTAGCCTATTTCTCACATCACGTGTGGTACTAAAGGACCATCTCTACCATCTACATGCATGCTTGGCTTTCTTCCATGATGTATGCCACTTGCTTTGGCTTCTAGCACCCATCTTACTCCACTTCTGCATCTGCAGTCGACTTTCTTGTCCCCCCATCACCTGCCCATCATCATCACGCTTGTACTCTTCCCTGTTACAAACAAGAGTAGATACAATACCTATTTCTGAATGTACCCTTTAGGGGTAGCAACACTGTAAGAATTTGGCAGTATTTCTGAAGCTAGCAGAAAAAACACCCCAACTCCTCCACTACCAGGCTCTGGCCTGTCTCTCACATCGCGCCAGTGCCAAACGCGTTTCAAAGTCCAAGTCTCTTGGTTGTAGCCATTTATAGTTTGTATAAAAAGCATAACTTGTACACTTCCATTAGAGCCCTAAATATAACTGCCCCAAGCAAGTATTCACTTTTCAAACAGTACTTCTTTGAATTTTATTTTCAAAAGAATGCTGTTGCCACTAGATTATTTATAGACATTTACATGAAGATCTAAATACTTGGCCAGGAAACCACTCAGATAAATGGATCCCCAGCACTGTTTTATAACTCTAAATAGCTCAGAAGAAAAACAGGTTGCCTATATTTTTCTCCTAGAACAGCATCTTTTTCGCATAAGCATAAAAAGCAGCGATGTTTACAGTGCTCAGGCTGGATGGGCATGGTTCTTTGAAGAATCTGGAAACACTACCACATGTTTCAGTTTAACATAGCTCTGTGTAAAGGATGAAAATTAAAATCTCAGTCTTGTATTTTATTTTTTTTTTAAACAGGGAAAATGAATGTTGTTATCTTTATTACACCCATGCACCATACCTGTAATGGATTCAACTCAACTGATTTTGCCAGTGTGCTATCTTTCTTAAAGCTTTCTTGCATGTGACTTTCCAGTTACACCATTTCATAGCATGCAATTATCTTCTTGAGACTTGGAATGTGATTACTTGTAGAGGTGACCTCCTTCAGGTGAGATGATGAAAAAAAAAAGGGAGGGGGAAACTGTCTTATGGCAGAAGTAAAAAGGAAAGTATTTTTCGGGCATGACAGGTTCTCGTTGCTTTACAACGCTGCACGCACAGGGAGATGCTGACAGCGTCCCCAGGAGGAATCATACTGTGTAGCTCAGAGAGTGAGGACGCACGTGCCAGAACAGCTTTGGCAAGAGCACAGCCAGCACTCCGTTGTTCTCACAGATAATCAGCAAATGTAGTGCCGTGATTTTGTGCCCACCATTTCTACCAGGGAGAGAACCAAAATAATTTTTAAAAAATGTTAAGGAATCTTTGCTGCTAACTGCAAAATACAGGAGCATTTCTTGCACTTTTGCCAGAAGAGCAGCTCAGCCCCGTCCCCATCGCTACTGGCAAATTCTGCAGGACATGAGGTGTAGAGAACAAACTCCAGAGTGCCTACCTGCTTATCCGGGACTGTGCAGCCCGTTCTCCTAAATACCTTTTCAAAATCAGGAAGCCAATTATCTTTCAAGTAATCTTGAATTACGCAATGCTAGAACAACTTGCCCATGGTTACAGTCAGGGCAATTCAAACAGCAGGACCATCACAGTCCACTTACGAAGATGACCTGAGGAAGGACACGAGCTGACTGCAAACCAAAAAGCAGGCAGCTATTATCATTTTGCATTCCTCTCCCCCTTTTCAGTTAACACCCATTTCCACCACTGAACAAGCCTGCTCCTAAATGGGAAAATATTCCTATGGCAGCATCTCACACACTGGTGGTGAAGACTGAGATTACAGGGAACCGTCCTACAATTCTTAGAAAAATAATGGAAAACCGGCTCTCAGAGGAAGATCCTTTCATTGACAAAAAATAACGTTATTAAAAAAAAAAAAGATTTTTTTTCACCTATGATCATAGCCTATAAAACTTCCATAGTCACTAGGCTATAAGATAAAATTCATATTTTTTACATTTTTGGTTCCCTGCTGAACCCAGACTATATTGCTCTACACTGTGATTTTCTCTCTGATGGCAACATGCAGCATCTCTACTGCTATGCAGCAGAGATGCACAGCATGGAAGTACTTGAAAAGTAAAGGTCCATACCACATAAATAATCCCATACCACATAAGTAATCACTTTTTGGATCCAGCTGTTTGTATGCAACCACTATATCCTAGTAACATTAATAGCTTTGACTATTGCCAAGAAAAAAAAAAAAAGTCTTAGAAGGCTTTTTAAATTTGTCATGGAGGCAAGCAAAACCTAGAACCATGGCAGATGCAGATTTGGGGAGGCTCAACTGTCTGAGAATGCGTTTTTCCTCAAATGGCACTCTGTTCCTTTCACCAAATTATTGAAGCAACAGGTCGAGTAAGAGACTGTTCAGTTAAAAAAAGGACAAGCTGGTAAAGGCTAAAACTAAACTGCACTGCAGTTCCATTTAGGGAATTTGAGAATGCAGATAGGAATAAAGAATGGAATAGAAGATAGGACACATCATTTGGATCTGAAACCCAGGTGCTCCACAACATAAGCTTATTTGGAGTTGAAATTTTACTTTCATTTTCCCCAAAAGAAATACAACAGTAACAGGGAAGGGAAAGGAGCACACAGGAGACTCAGAGAGGCTGGAAATAGATATGTGGAAGAAGGATGGTGGGAAAGGAACAGGGAAAAAACCGCAGATGTTCCCTGATGAAGGAATTAGTGAAAGAATGGGAGAGTGCTGGAAAAGAGTCCAATAAGTAAGAGCCACTTCTGCTTCCTTATCTTGGAAATATTTTATTTTTCCTAAAAATTTTCAGGGTCTTGAGGAACTTACAATGCTCTGTACCCTTTAACCCCTGGTATAATTTGTCTCCCTTCCCCTCACCTCGTTCCCTGAAGAGTGGCACAATAAACAAAGGGTGCTCCAGCAGAGCGGACATGCCTCTTCGGAATACCGATGGAACCTGATACCCGCTGTAGCTATCTGGGCAAAGTCACTCAGTTTCCACATGCACCTTTGCAGGCTAATTTCAAGATCACCATAATAAGATACAAAGATAAAGAAATCAACTTTTTAATACTGTTCTTTGAAACCTGAAGCTACTCAGTTTTGTTTTGGTTTTGCTGTTTTACAGTTCTTCAGGGCAGAATAATCAGACAAACGTGAACAGAAAAATGCTACCGTCTCCTAACTACCTATTTTCTTCGAGATCCTCTTCACCTTCCTGCCCTATTCTTACTAATAAATCACTGATTTACTGTTACGGCCTTGCAGGCCCTCCCCCTGCTGCTTCCTTAACAAGAAAAAAAGTGCAAGAGAAAAAGAGTTAACTTCTAGAGCAATCGGGCTTTTAACAGCCNTTAGGCTGGCCTGATTCAAAGAAGGATAAGGAACAAAGCATTTGTGCAGAGCAAAGATAAATGAACATAAATCAAGTGCTGAGCCATTTTCTGTGATGGATTAGCACCTTTCTTTGACCTAATAATGTCAAGGGGTCTCCAGGCTGACAGCAACTAATGTGGAAATCTCTGTGCTGTGTAAAGCCAGTAGGAATTCCGACCTCCAGCTGCGCTATTACTCTATTTTGTATTTTGCTGGGTGTCTCACTCAGGTATAAGCAATCCATCTCCTTCATCTCACCTTGAGGAATGTCACTACAGCATCCACTGAACTATCTCTAGAATACAGGAGTGAGATTTCTTCCACTCCCTCTTTGAGTTTCTCCCTATAATCCCATTTTTACCAGTAAACCAGCAGGTCTCAGTACTTACCTAACTGAGGACTGGACAGAAAACCTTTCTCAGTATCTGAGGATGTTGCTAGAGTATAGAACTATACAAAGCCAGCAGCAAAAAGCAGATGTTTGGATCAAATCTGGCAACTGCAGGTTTACCAAAAACAGAAGGTAGCAAAGAAGTTGGTATGCACACAGAAAACTTCAGTGGGAGTCAAGCCCAAACTTCTCAGTTTTGGCCATATGCACTACGGATATATAGAGAGCGCTGTATTATATAGTGTTTAAAAATCCACTGTGTCACTGACAGGTGGCAAAAGCTGCAGCTTTTGAGAGCAGGAAATAACGTTAAGTCCTGCAGCTATTGTAGCCTCTACTACTCTCATTTCCCAGATGCAAAAGACTTACCTATTACTTGTCTAAAATTGTCAAAAAACCCCATGAGCCTCTGTGTTATGTCTTAGATGAGGTGCCTGGACACTTGAAGTCAGTAAAAACAAGCTTTTTGTCCCTCGGCTGTTCTCACAGCTAGCTCAGGATCTGCAGCGCCAACAAATGGCACAGGATACTCAAATCACATCAACCTACCCCACAGGTGACTGGCACTTGTCTAACCTCTTATCTTTGCCTGGAGACTGAATCACCTTTCACCCTCTCTAAAGAGCTGACCTGATGAAAGATCATCGTCATAACGTGCTTCAGGCCAGGTTGCGCCCGTATGTCTCCAAATCACCCATTCCATGCAGACTGACACAGATAGGAGGTAGTATCTCAAAGAGACCTAGGGAATTAAAAATGAGCTAAAGGCTTCATACTCTGATTACACCACTAACGTTGTTTTAAACTTCCACTGAACTACCTCTAATATTAGAGCAGCTGTGCTCCTGCCTCCCTGCTTTGACCCTGAGCTTTGTGTTCCCGGCCTCCACTTTGTCAGAATTGGCATTTGCGCAGTTGCATCATAAGATGCTTCAGGAAGCAGAGTGATGTCTCTCTTTTTTTCGTTATCCCCTCTCTCTCAGTAGGCTTAGCTTTGGTCACATCAATTCCTTGCCTCAGCATAACCACTGTATAAAGACATAAATGCAAGTGCAGGCATAAAAGGGCAGTGGTAACATATCTGCGCGCAAAAGAGGATGGCTGGAGC
>VZTL01007520.1:0-63962 GCA_013400535.1 Scopus umbretta
GAAAAGACCTTTAAGATCATGGATTCCAATCGTAAATGTAACAGCTTTCACTTCCCCTGCTCCGTAGCCCATGCACTTGGCAAAATTCCTCCTGTGTCACTGAGTATTTTTGATGGTGGGGATTACATTCTGATTAAGAAAGCAGTGTGCTGGATTTTCCTCCTCTTGCTCTGCCTGCACAAATGCACTACTACTTCCCCTTCAAAACCTTTTTGGTAAGTGCTGAAATCACTTTGGGACTTATTTTTTTTTAAGAAAATCAATCTTGATAATGATAGCAACAGTAATCCCTGAGATTCTCTGCAAGTCTTCTGTAATCATCTGTAAATGTTAGGAAAGGCAGACCTAGCTTTTGCTTTTGTGCCTAAGACTTTCACGTTGGTCTTAAACATTAGATTGTGTATACCTGTTAGTATCAGCCCTCCTGATAATGTCCCCCAAGATGAAGTTCACCATTGTACACTTCTTCAGCTTGGTTTTTCAACTTCAGCATTCTTTTGTTGAGTACTATCAAATATTGAGTAACTTTTGTCCATAAAGCTTCAGAGGTCTAAGTTAAGGAAATATACAGGATGTCCATGTCTTGATAACTGCTTTCATGCTAGCTGATTCCTCCTGGTGTGAATCAAGGAAGGGTTATGAATTACTTGTGCAGGATACAGCATTACTAGTGCTTCTTGTACTAAATAATATGCTGTCCAGTTAAAATTGCAAACCCTCCATTTTATGTACACACAGACACTATTTTTTGTATGTGTTGTCCTTACCTTGTAGGTTCATTCTGGGAAACTGTCATCATGTCAGAAACATTGTCTGAGATATACGTATCCAGACAAGTCTGGAGCTCTTCAGACTTCATCACTGTCTTGCATTACTGCCTGTGGGGTAATTATGAACTCTTTCCACACGAGGCTGGAGAATACCAGAAGTCCTGGAATTGGGGATCTCATAACTGTTAATCCTGGGGCATCAGAGTAGGCACACAGTCCCAAAGCATGCCTGTTCCTGGTGGGAAGAGGGAGGTGGTAAGAGATTCCGTACTGCCAGGCATGAATTCTGTACTGCCTTCTGATTTGGCACCAGCTAACATTTGTACACCTCTAGGGTTTGCACTGATAGGCAACGTCCTTTTCTCCTATTCCATGCCGCAAGTGTGGCTTTTGGGGTTTTTTTTGTTGCTCAGTTCCTATTGACTGTACAAGTCGTTGCCATAGCCCTTTTCCCTCCCATAGAGCTACCACTCTCAGTGGTTAGTTACTCTCTTAGTTACTCAGATGGCTAATTTAATCTTGTACATCAAGAAAAGCATTTATATTGTCATATTATTAATGAATAGTTACTCTCTGGATAGATTAAGTCCTTTGGTTTATTGAGTAAGCCAATATAGGAGCAGGGTATAAAATCCCCTAGAAAGCCACTTGTGATCCTATACCCCTTCCATGTACACCCTTCTAAATGGCTCCTTTTCTCCTTATCTGGTTCCAGTCATGTCTGAGCCACAACTTTGGAGCCTTTTCCCCATTCTGGATAGCTTTTTCCTTCTTAGTTTACTACTTCCATTTGCATAACCCTTTCACAGATCAGTCAACTTTATAACATATAGCTAATTTAATTCAGAGACGCAAAGTGCACTGGTCATACGTACCAGAGAAGAGTTCAATAGCATTTCTGTGAACAAAACGAATATGATTGTATTGCATCTTCTTTAAAGATCTAAACGCAAAGTTATTACTTGGACCTTTCTCTAGGATTGCATGTTGTGCCTTTGTCAGGATGTTTGGAGTGGGTACGTTATTATTTCAAGTCCTTTCTTATCAGCTTCTGAGTCCAATGGTATCACAAGGTCAAAAAAAATGTTGGCACATAGAATATATAAAGAATGAAGAATTGCATGCTTTGCCTCACCATAGGGAACTGCTGTGAGTTATCTACATGCTTATTTTCTGCATGACACTGAAACTGGATATTGTGTTTGTGTTTTTGGATACAATTTCTTTCTTGTGTTAAAAATTGTCAACACCAAAATGACCCTGAAGTATCCTGCTTCTACAAAACCTGTTCATCTTTCTTTTGCAGTGGTAGCATTCATGCTTGCTATCATGGTCTTTTATCTTTTCTAGGTTGTAATATATCTGCTATAAATTCTAACATACAGTTGTGATTACTGCTTTGTCCTTAAATCACTACAGCTGTGTAGCAGACACCCACTGATGCCTGACCACAGCTGATGGCCTTACTCCTCATACTGTGTTTTACAGATTTCCTCACCTTGGTTTTGGAAAAGGGGCTTTCTCCAGACTTAATCATAGTCATATCCTGTCTTTGCATAGCCTACATTACAAACTTACCAGTGTTCTTTGCTCTACCTTTGAGCTCTAGGGGCATATAGGCTTTGATGTTTTTTTTTCCCACCTGTGGGATCCATTATGTTATTAGTAATGTTCCTTCTCTTATAGTAGTCTTGCAGTTGCTCCGAAAAATTCCTTACGCATGAAGTCTTAGCTGTAAGAGAAGAGATCCCTGAGGTTTTGTTCAACGTTTCTGTAATATAGCCACTGGGATGAGAGATGATAAAAGGAGAGCCATGCTGGGTCTATCTTGAGCAATATAATACCCACCATGTCAAGGAACTCACCATTAACCTTTGCCAGCCTCTGTCAAGCTGGACACCCACAGTGCCATGAGAAGGAAGCTTGACTGGGGGAATCCCAACAGTGCGTCAGGACCTCTTTCCACTCCCTTTAGCTGTCTGTCTCCAGACAGAGAGGTCCCAGGTGGCATCTGCTGGTTTCTTATGTGTCTTTGGGAAATAGTGTCAGGGATGCCTTGTTTGAGGCTCCCCTTTGTACCTCTATTCTTACATTTTTTTGAACCCCTTGACCCTCAAGCCTCTCTCTTTTTTTCTTGATCATCATATGTAGTAATTTTCTTGGTTTCTCCACATCTAGCTCTCTGATGCCTGTCCCAGGTAGGAAACCCAGTGAGGACAGTGATCTAGGAAAGGATAAGCCAAGAGTGAGCATTTAATCCCAGGATTTTCAGTGACTGCCTTTTTAGGCATAAGTTTTAGTATTCGGTTTGATTTTTTAATTTGACTGGAGGTAGCTAATCAAAGTTCTGTCTTTTAACACCCCAGTCATCATTATTTTCATGCAAAGTGATAATACAACACATACCTGAAAAAAGTGCATATGCCATGTCTGGAACACCAAAATGAATTACCTCAGACGTAGAGGCAGAAGGCAATCACTCAAAACAAGGTGTGATTTAGGATCAAGATACGGGAAATGCGCTATTAGATAATCTTCCCCCACCATTCCAGGTTTATAAAATAAGTATTGGCATCTGCACACAAAGGTGGTTGGTGCTTTAGGAATGCCAAAGAGGATGTAGCTATTTGACAAAACTACAACCAATTCTACAGTTGGTTTTGCCTACAGGTAATGAGAAAGTGTTGAGAGCTGTTCTCAGCTTTGAGTGGGTCACCCTGTTTTGGTAGCTTGAATTCAGAATCCAAACACATACCTTAGTAGTTATTTCCTATGGGAAAAGAATGTGTTTAAGGATCTGAAAAGAGGTTGTTCAAGAGAATGGGTGCTTATGGCAGACCATGATTCTCTTACCATGTGGTGTCCCCAGGCTGGCTGGTGAACCTTTGGCCTTGGGAGGAAAAACAGCTGAATCTTTTGCTGTTCCTGGTGTTTTCTCATGCAGAAATCTGCATGATTGAATTATATGTAGTACAGAAGAGAGCTAAGAGGCTCATCTTTAGAATTGTTTTTTATCACTTACTTTTTTCCCTCCGTACAAGTTGGGTGTGTTATGCTCTAGGCAGGACCCAGTTGAGCTGAGTTTTCTCAGAAAAGCGTCTTGCATTTCGAACGAGCAGTACGTAGCAGCTGGAGCTTTGCCCCAGTACAGTAAGTGTGTGTATTACATTTATACTGTAAAATACACCAGAACTGAATTTCAGGGTAGTTTTCTTTGTGACTAAAGCCAGAGGAAAAGCTGAAATTTGCCTTTTGTCTACAGCTGTTTTGCAGAATTTCAATTAATCTTCAAAGCCTAGTAATCGGTCTAGTTTCATTATGAAGTCTTGAAGTGGAACTTTAAAGGATCATTCCTGTTTGGAGATAAAGCCAGTCATAAGTCTTTCTGCTACAAGTTGAAGATTCAAGTTTTTGTTTGTTTTTTGTTTTTCAAAATGAACTCTTCTACTATCAGGAAAGATTAAGGAAAAGGTGCTCTTGACGTATGAAGTCCTGTCCGTTCTGTGTTTTCTCATCATGTTTCTTAGTAATTCTTGTTTTCTGGTGGACCATGAGAAATACGAACCACAGGAAGAATATATTTTTTAATCAAAGTTTTTGGTAAACCAACAAACTTCTGGGAACTAGGCAAGGCTGTCTTTTTGTCACTCCTTTGTCTTTCCATGATATGGTTTTTTTTTGGTTTTGTCCTTACTGTGGTTGAACTGTTGGATTGTAATCTGTAAAGGAAAATATGTAGTAGGACCTGTAGACAGTGACATGAAAAATCATTTAATTTTCTAATAATTTATTAAATTGCTGTAAAGAACCTCGCCTATGGAATAGAAGTTACTGCATCACCTGCTGACTTTTATTTTATATATCTCAAGGTGAAGGTGCTAGATTTCAGGTCTACTCTGTGACCTGCCCTAAGGAATATGCGGGGGAAATCTGAACTTCAAACCAAGTTAGTCTTAGGTAACATCTCAGAGTAGAAACATCCATGTTCCCACCAGGCACTGGGACTAGTGGGAGAGCTCTTGTTAAAAAGGGACAAAGCTCCCAGGCTTCTTAAAGGCAATGATATCTTTTTTTTTTTTTAAATTAAGAAGCACATAAATACATTTTAAAAAACCTTGAAAGCCTTGATCTTGCATAGGCACTTTACTCTTGGACCCTGGAGCTTTTACAGTAGTTCATGTTTAAAACTCATGAAAGAAGATACAGCTGACTGGCATAATACTGAAGATCCTTAGGGCCCAGGGGCCCCATAGCATGATGTTTCAGAGGATGCACTTTCCAAAAATTTGAACGTTACTTGCAAGGCACCTCTCGCTGCTGGAGGGGAGTTTAACACCAGGGGTGAATCACAGAATCATAGAATGGTTTGGGTTGGAAGGCTAGTTCCAACCCCCCTGCCATGGGGTTCACACACCTTCCACTAAACCAGGTTGCTCAAAGCCCCATCCAACCTGGCCTTGAAGCCTGGAAGTGCCAGGTATTCATAACTTACAGTGGGAGCCATCTTTGTTAACTACAGCACAGGGTTTTTTAGGGTTTCAGCAGATTGTGATCAGCACCTTGTATGGCATTTGGAAGAGAAGAGGAAACTGGTCTGGAGTATATGTTGTCATTTGACTGAGCTCATGGTTTCAGTAGCTGCGTAAACCTCAATTTTCCTTTACTCAACCTGTTTTACTTTGACTATGTGATATTACACGTAACCTAATGTTTTTGTCTTGCCCTGATCCCCAGGGACTGAGATAAGGTTTTGCTGCTGATAACGTCTGGTGTGTTAATTGTTATGTTCTGCCTCAACTTGACTACTTTTAAAAATGGCACTGCATAATTGACTTTTCAGGAATAGTTGCTCTTTTAAAGGATTCAGTTTGCTCTGTCAGCAAGTGTCACTGCTGCTTTATGCTATTTTTTCAGAATTTCTGATCCGAGTGATCTATAGCACTTAAACTTCCCAAACTATTCTGTAATTTACTCTACATGGATGTTAATCTTTGTCCAGGACACACTGACTACCCATAAAAACTGTTTGGAAAAGGAATCTCCCCTTTTAACTCAGTAGCAAAAAATTATATAAAAAAGTTAATGTAACTGTCTGCTCCGCTCCTATGAGGGGCTGAGATGGGCTTGCCATCACACATGCCATCTTACTGTTCTCCTCCTAATAAATGTTACCAAAGAAAATGGGGTTTACATGATTGTTTACATGACAGTTGTGCCTGCAGAACTGGTATTTAAACGGGGGACTCTGGTCTCGAGCTGGACCATGACTAAACTTTGACTGGATGCCAAACCCAGATCCCAGAAACCTACTGTCTCCTGAGGCCCTGCGTGAGACCACTTGCCTCTCCGCCTGGGGTGACTTGGAGGATAGCTGGGGCATGCCACCCTCAGCCATGGGCATGGCGAAGGGGGCAATGCATGGCTTTCATTTCTAAGTCTTGAGGGTTAACGTTTTCAAGTCTTCCCCCCTCCCTTCATCATGAAGAATGTAGGGGGTTTTTTTCTTCACAGAAACCAAGGGCAGCGGGTTTGGCAAAATGATGCCAGGAGCTGGGCATTTAGGCAAAACAGCAAAGAGCGTTGTGTCTGTGGAGAAAGAGCTGTTGGTGCTGGGTCAGTAGCGAAGGTGAAGGTGGGATGCGGACACCGTGGCCTGGAGACCGGCCTGTTGGCTCCCACTTCAGGCTGCAGCCTCACTGCTCAGATGGCCTGTTCAGTTGGCACCTTCCTTGACCTGCAGACCTCCATTTATTTGTGGTAGTGAGCAGGATTTTTATTCTTTAAAGGACACTTTGGTAGCTTTCATTCATTTATAATTCTTGGCTCACTCACTCACCCAGGCTGAACTGTGCCTTTTTACGGACCGTCTCGCAGGTCACAAACCGTCTCCTGACGTGCTGCTGTCGAGCTGTCTCTGAATCCCCTGTGTGGTCTCATCTATGTTTTGTTTTATGTTTTGGCCTGATCCGGCGCACTTACCCAAATGCCAATACATCTTCCACTTCCAAAGACTGGCCCTGTCACAGTTTGAGGGCAGTAAGCTTCCTTCCCCCTTTAAGATCGCTGAATTTACTCCCTGCCCTTGCAATCGGTGTATATGGTCTCTCCAAAGACTTCCTCCTCGAGCATCAAAAGAACTACCCTAAAAGCCTTTTGCGTACATTTTCAGTATATGGCTTCTTCAAACCACTCCCAGATGTGCCATCCATCCAAATAACATCGGGCTGGTTAGCTTCAGAGCTTCTTAAGAAACATGAAAGAATCCCCATATTACTGAGTTATGAATGAAACCTCTCCCATGAAAAATTCCTTCCCTGCCTTCTTAGGGTTAATGGTTGCATTTAAGTTGTGGAGCACAAGAAAGCTTGTTTTGGTTATTTAAAACAAAAAAGAAAACGGGAAGAAAAATTGCTGTGTGCATTGGTGCCCCCTTGGTTTCACTTTGGTGCTGTGTCGGTGCAGGGGACAGCCCAGGAGAGCGTTCACTGGGCAGGAGGTTGTTTTCTTTAATCTTTTACATTTGCTGCCTCTCACTCTCACTGTATATTCTCTTTTTAAAGGAGTTTTAAGATCATTCTGAGCAGCATGCCAGGGTGTTGAAGCAACTCCCCTGGCCTATTCCACCAGTCACTCGCGTGTATTTCTAACCTGTATTTGCTGTCAAACTTGTAGCTCTGATTTTCTGTATCCTAACTGGGGCATGCATCTGAACCTTGCTGTCTCTGCTCGTTTCTGTCATCACGTCAAGTGCTGTGCAGCTCCTTTTCACTTCTGACCTTACTGAATCAGCATGGAGCGCTGTCTTCTGTGTCTACATGGATTTTAAATACGTATCTACAAGTATATAGACGGTGTATAGACTGTAAGTAGTGGGGTGGTTACTGTTGGCCGCAGCATGTAAAAATCCTGCTTTTTTCCTGAACTGGTGTGCTGATAATGCCCAGGCCTCCTAAAATTACCCACTTTTCTTTGAGGCTTTTCAGCACTCCCATTTCAGGTAGGTGCTCTGATTGAGCCCGAATGCATGTTTTTCGGCTGCTGTTAGCCTTGTCACAATGCTTCTATCTTGAAATAATTCTCCCTTTACACCAAACTGTTAATTTTGTCTGTGTGCTTGTTTGGCTTTTTGTGCTGCAATCTACTGAATGGCGCCTGAACCAGGAAAGCAGAATGATTTGGGAATTTTATTCCCAGTTCTAGCGCTGATTTAAAGCATGGCCTTGGGCAAGTGACTGCTGGTCTGCTTTCCCTTATGTTCACTGGAGGCAATGATATTCATTTATGCATCTCCTGGAGCTGCTCAGCTGTGGTATGAATGCACAGGGTGGAAGGACCCACAGGACCTGCGGTAACTAGCTGTAGTGGGTATCGTGGAGTACTTCTTAATCACTCTCTGTGTATTTTTATTGTCCCCCTCCCAGGCCAGATGGATTTGAAATTTATAGTTCTGAGAAACTGGATTCTTTTCTTCATACTGTATGGCCTTTTTTTTCCCCCCCTTTTTTTTTGGCATGCTTCTCCCCCCCTAGTAAGGGGGTATCTAATTTAATAAAGGATTCAATCAGCTGGAATATGCACATTGGAAAGTGACAGACAGCAGAGGCTTCCAGGGGAGGCCAGGTGCATGAGCCGGCTCTAGGAGAGAGAAAGAATGAGGCAACTGTAAAATAAAAGATGTCTAATGCAGTTAACATACAAATACCGTACATAAAATGAATAGTCTGTTTCTTCATCATACTAGAATGTGATGGCGTTTCAGCCCTCATTACTTCTTTACTTCGGCTGAGATTTAATGCTTTATGACAGGTGACAGGTTTGATGGCATCTGCTTTTCTCAGATTAAAAAAATCCTAAATATATCCACCTGCCTCTCCTTTCATTTGGGGCCTGCAAAGGGTTAAGGACTGCTGAATGCAGACATATATGGTGCTGTATTGATATTATGTACTTTGTAATAGAAAACAGAACTATCCAGATCAAATATCAATAACATTCTATAAGCCTTTCTAGGAAAATATAATTAAAACCATTCAAAGCTGTTTCCCATAACTGAATTTACTGTGTCTTATTGACTTCAGTCCCACATCTACAATGTGATATTATTATTGACTTTTAGAGCTCTGCCTACTTTAAAAATAAAGAAAACGCAAAATCAGGTGGTGGTATTCATTTTATTAGAAATCTTGCCCTCCTTTTCTCCCTGAAGCAGGGATCATATTGAATTGTTTGAACAACAAAATGGTGGGGCAGCCCTTCAGCTGATTTAAATTGTCACAGTCCCACTGAAAGCAGCTAAACCAGTGGACCATCAACTGAGAACCTGTCCCACGTTCTGCATTTAAGCAACTTATTCCTTTGCACCCAAAGCTGCCAGTTACAGCACTACCTCTGGTTTTATTATCAAGCTATATTGACTTGTTTTCATATTGAACATCTGAGTAGGATTTAGAGTAGGAAGTTCACTAAATTGTTTAAATATTTCAGACAGAATGAGTTTGCTTGTCTACTTCTGTCCCTCCCTCTCCTCAAAGCAAATATTTTGTCATATCCTCCACATTCAAACCAGGAGTATATTCCTCCAACTGTATAATTTTCATGATAAATATATTTTTTATATTCGGTAAGTTCTTAAAACCTATTTGCTAGCACAGCCTCTTAAAACAAAAGTGTATCATAGTCTCAAAAATTGAATGTTTATACGAAATAACTGATACTATATTGTATTCATTAATTATATTTCTTCTGAAGACTAGTACCAAATATTAAGTATGTCTGTATTTTTCACACCAATTTTCTAGTGGAATAATTTTTAGTTATAAATATTAATAATACAGAAGTGTTTCTGCAAATATTACAAGAGCCTAAGAAAATTCTTTTCTGAGAATAGTTTTGTTATTGTTGCTGGCTGTGGGTAGCTTCATGGTTATCACACAATATGTGATCAATATTTAAGATTTTTGAAGAAGTCAGATGTATGCAGATGCCTAAAATAGATGTGTATATACACTCACCCACACATACATATATATATATATATATATATATAAAAAATGGGTCTAGAGCCTTACAAGGAGTTTAAATGTTTTATTTCCATAAAGTTCAATGTGCTCATGTAACATTGGTTTGATTTTCCTGAAATCCGAAGTTTCCCGGAAGTTGGTAGGGATTGCATTATAGAAGAGAGGGAAGAATTCGGACTGTTTCCTTTCTACTTGAATTGCACTATATTGGGTATGTTTGTGGCTCAAATAGAGTACCTAGATTTAACATTAACTTCCTTTAAAAACATTCAGGCATGGATATTTATTGGTTGTGACAGCCTAGAATATTTTTTAGTCCACTAATATTTTATGTGCTTTTTTATGTAGTCGGGGCTTAATTGTTAAAATAAGGAGCATCTCTCATGTCCCGAGGCAGACAGTGGCAGCACTTAGAAAAATCTGATGGTCAGTGGTAAATGTACTCTGAAGAAGATGAGGTTAAAGAAAATCATTCTGACACTACTGAGAGCTGAACAGGAATATTGTGTATGGAACAACAAAAATTAAAATATTTTTTTTCCTTCAGCAAGTACCTTTTTGCCTTATTATAACTTGATACACGTGAAGTTGGGAGACAGAAAGGCTTCTGTATGAACCATAATTATATTCCTTCTGCTGTCAAAATTTTTATAATTCTGTGGCTGAGTTTTAAAAATTACATCCTAAAGAAGATATGAGCTAACTGTCCTTGTTGCTATTTGATCTTAATACTCAACTAGGAATTCATTTGGGGGAATAGTATCTTAATTTATTTTGCAAGTCATTCTAAGTCACCTGCAAATTGCAGGCAGGTCTGAGCTATCGTTTTTGTATTTAACTTTTCGAAAAAAATCTCAATATTTCAGTTTGAAATGCAGATTATTTTACACTCTAGGTATTTGTTTAACAGTGTAATAATTGTATGTTTTGATGTCTAGATTTTCTGCTCATGGTATTAGAAACTACATTAGTATGTAAAAGGGAAGAAGAATAAATAATTTAAAAATCTGTAGGGCTCTGGTGTCATTTTCATTAGTTAGTTAGTTAGTTAATCTGTTCTTCATGTCTGGCTTAAAAATGGCTTTGCAGTCTGGTTTTGCATTGACGTACGTCTTCTCTAAATATAAAGGTGGTGGTGGTGGTAAAATATTTGCCAAGAGGAATGTATAGGGGATTTTGATGGACTGTCCTGTTGTTCTCTTACCTTTAAACAAAACTGCTTACAAACACTCAAGAACAAGCACAGAGACTGGGCAGTGGCTATATATTTTTCACTCACAAAATTCCATCTTTTTCAAATTGAATACTGCTGTGCTGTGCCATTTCAAGAAGGAATATTGATTAGAAGCATTATAGTATCATTAAATGTTCTTCATTAAAACTTCACTGTTTTAGCATACAGGTGGCAGTAGGAAGATTAAACCAAGCAGATGAATATTACTAAAAGACGACAGGAAAAACAATCTGATCCTGACCTGCGTCGCTTGTGTTTACTGCAACTTCTCTCTGACCCCCTATTTTTCACATAGCCCATGAATACTTGGAAAAAAACATTGTTAAATCAAATTTTTACATGCACCTATAAATTTGGCAGAGTCAATTACTAGCCTGGGCCTGCCACTTTTATAGTTTTAACTCTGTTCTTACTTGCTATGTGAGAAGCATCACTGCAGTATGCAGAGAAATTGTGATTGCAGTAACATATGCAGTAGCATATTTTTTTCCAGCTGCAAATTAATTATTCCCTTTATCTTTAGGATTATTGTGGAACGCTGTGATTTTATGATTATTATCAGGCCTCTTGAGGTAGTTAGAATATTGTGTAATACTTTTATGAGTTCAGAGACCAGACTTCACTGTAGAAGAGTGGTTAACGCATATGGATACACCCCCAAAGTTTCCAGTAACAATTACATTCCAAGAAAGGTGCTAAATATATTGCTACCAAGAATCTTCTGTTTTTTTCCTCCCTCAATCTTTGATGTCATTTGGGAGTGCCAAGAATTTTCACTTCACCTACTTAAAACATTTAAACGTGAATATAAAAATTTGCTTTAGATTTTTATCCTACCCAGAAAGCTTGATCCTGTGGCTATCACCTGGCAAAAGTTCCCACTGTATTAAATGCGAGTCTTCCTTGTGTCAGGACTGCAGGAGTAGGGCTGGCGTTACAGTCAGCCCTTCGTGGTGAAATTTTTCTGAGCCCACGCAAGGCTGCTGGTGTTGTTATTGTAGCTGAAAACTTTACTACAAAGGCACAAGCCCTTGAAAATGAAGTTTGCAAGATCACTTGTTTACATTTTATAATTCAGAGATGTAAACTGGTTGGTAGTGTTATGGTCAGTGTTTGTTTTCTTTTACAAATGTGTTAACCTTTTAAGGTTTGGGTTTGTTTTTTTTTTGGGGGGGGTGAACAAGTTCTTAATGTAATATTTTTATGTGCCGAAAGCAAAAGCTGTAAATGGATTTGATATTATGACGTACTTCTTTAGGTCAGCATTACACTTACTACACAGTTTCTACCCAAGGTTACTCTGCGAAGTGAGAGCAGATGATAATTGGGGCAGTTTGCAGGCAATAACAACCTGCATTTTCTCACAGGAGCCTTAGTAACAGTGTGACATAATGAAGGTAAAAGCAAATTGAATTAGAAAAACAGCAAACATTGTGTTTTATAACCCAAAATAAAATTCTTCAGCAGCAACTAGTCCTGTAATGTAATCCAATCTGTTTTAATACTGAGATTTTTCCAAGAAAGCAGGAAACAGTAAAGGGTAAGGCTTTCAAACCTCTGCTGTTTCGTTTACAGATCCCTTGTGTTAATGCTTCTAGGGAACTGGGGCTCTTTCTTTTTTCTCAGAATCCCTTCTCTAGGAAATACTGAGTGGTGTGGCGCTGAGAAGCAGTCATGGTTTACAACAGATAAGCCAAAGGACCTGGCTTCAAATTCCACACTTCTCTGAGAAAACAAAACACGCCAATGCATGCTTCTCTCTAAAGCGGATGATTTCTTGCTAACAGGCTACAGAAAATTTACCTTAGAAGGAACTTAGCAGGCAACCTTCAGGGCCTTGACTCTCCTCCCCTTCTCCGGTCCCTCCAGTCCGTGCACCAGAATCTAGCAGTTCTGTGCAGTCAGGTTTTTTAAGCATAAAAGATAAATATTTACAGCTATTACTCTTGGAGCATTACCCTGAAAGTTTTACTGGCACAAAATTCACACTCCTGATGGTGTGGCCGTGCCAGCTGCAACCCCAGCAGATGCAACGCCTGCCCCTTCCCAAACCCTGCCAGTGCATTTTCCCCGTGCTTGAAACACCCCCTCCCTCCACCCAAACCAGAGACACCCACCTGGACAACTGGATTTTGCGGCTAAAACTGATTTTGACTGGAAAAAAATAAGGCGAGTTGCTTGCAAAAAGCCAGCCTGGCTGATGTCAGCTGTGTGCTTGTTAGCCGTCCTGCTGCTGCAGCTTTCGGAGATGCCTGGGCAATGCGTGTTTTGGCCTCTCGCTGTTTCTTTTCCTCATTTTGCTGGTCCAAAAAAAAGGGTTCACAGTGTGGTTTCTGAAATGACAACAGCCCTGGCTTCTGGGGTTTTGTTGGCAGCCAGGGTTTGGGGCGTAAGTTGCGGGGTTTGGGCAGAGGGGGCTGTGGGGTGCCCCACGGGAGGGTGCCAGTGCCCGCCGCCAGCCCCAGAGCAGCCGCTGTGAGCGAGCGGGGGGAGACACCTGGAAGGGGACCATCACTGGGGACACGGCTGGGGACCCACTCCCGGTGCTCGGAGGGGCAGGGGAGAACAAGATGTGTGGAGGAGGAGGAACAAGGGAGACACAGCAGGAAGGAACAGCTGCCTGACCCCAGCTGCCTGTGCTGCCTGTCCTCCCACAGACGGAGCGTGGCACGTGGGGAAAACAAGGGAAATCGAGGCTAGGAAGGGGGAGAAGTTCGTGTCTTCCCCCCCCACCCCCCAACATCTGAATCAGTAATGTAAACTTTAGTGTTAATTGGCCATAAAGTGAATTAAGTAAAACTCCCAGAGTTGAGACTGTTTTGCCCGCAAGGGGAAGGCAAAAGCAAAAATTAACAGCATGCTTTATAACCAGCGGGCTCTTCTGTCTTTGGCTGTTGTTTACCTGGCATGGGAGGAGATTTTCAGGGACTTTGTTCTTGTGGTGCTGCTGAACATCCTGATAGACTGATACTTTTCCTCTGGCCATTGATTTTTTCAGTCCTATGTAAAGGCAAGGAGAACGTCAAAGGCTGAACTGTATCCTCTCCCAGTCCCTGAGAAGGCCAAAAGGATCTCAGATTGACGTGGCAGGAGCAGAGATTTGGCAGAAGAGCAGAGCATTGCCCTATATCATACGTTCTTGGTCCCAGCCCCACCCCTGGTGCCATACAGCTTAGGAAAGAAAATTTAGCAAACACGTGTAGGTGTGCCATTGGGAATCCTGCTGCGAAGCCAGGGCAGGTGCAGCTCCCCTAGAACATGAGCTCATGATGGTTTAGGCTTATGGCTGTGAAACTGGGAGTTCGTGGGATCAGCGCCAGAGTGGGACTTCGTGGCGTTCTAGAGATTTCCCAAGATCAAGGAAATATCTTGGGAATCTTCTTAGGGACAGCTGTTACTCCCATATAAGCAGAGGGAGAGAAATCTCATACTGCAGTAGATAAAGCACCACCCTGACTTTCTTCCTAGACCTTCTTTCCTGGGTTTTATATAGGAGGGAGGGCTCTGCATCCATTTCATCAGCAGGTTCAGCTTACGCTTGCAATGTGCATTAGATGAGCTAATATTGAGGAGTGCTGGGAGAGAAAAAAGAAGAAGGAAGTTCTGATTTTAGAGGTTATTAACATGCTGAATACTGCGCTGCTCAGATTTGTAGCAATTTTAGAACTTCTTATTTAATTTTCCTTTTGCAACGGTACTTGAATCCTGCAAAGAATTCTTGATAATGTCAAAATGTTGTCCCTACCAATTATGGAAACAAACTTTGAAAAACGAATTGGCTACTCTGTCAAAAATTTGCAAAATAAACTTCCTCTCCCATCCCTGCCATTTCCAGATTTTTCTTTTGTTTTGTCATCCTGGCATGTAAGCCGCTCAGGGTTGGCAGTGTTGTACAAAGTATCACTGATTTCTTCTAATCCATATCTTAACTCTTTGAAACAGCATATTGTGGGTGTATTTTTTGTGTGAACAGACTTTGAGAAAACATGAACATAAAAATAATTTAAAGATAGCCATATGAAGCCAGACTGAGGTCCATCTGTCTCAGCAACCTGTTTCTGATTAAGATCAGTAGCACAGTGGCCAAGGGAAAGCTGCAAGAACAGGACCTACCCGTAGCAGTAGGTACCTGCCATGGTCTTCCTGCAGGCTGGGGCTTGGAGGCTTCATGAGCTCCAATTTGTATTTTGGTGTTGTATAGCCCTTCATGGATTTTTCTCTCCCTTAATTTGAGAATGTGCTTGTTGACATCTGGCACCTGGAAACTGTGACAGATTTAACTTTTGATCTGCTTTCCCATTTGGTTGCATTTGATGCACTTCTGTTCTCCAAACATGGTTGGCTAATAGAATAGAATCATAGAATCGTTTAGGTTGGAAAGGACCTTTAAGATCATCAAGTCCAACCATTAATCTAGCACTGCCAAGTCCACCACTAAACCATGTCCCTAAGGACCACATCTACACATCTTTTAAATCCCTCCAGGGATGGGGACTCAACCACTTCCCTGGGCAGCCTGTTCCAATGCTTGACAACCCTTTTGTGAAGATTTTTCTTCATTTGCCTAATGTCCAATCTACACCTCCTCTGGTGCAACTTGAGTCTGTTTCCTCTTGTCCTATTGCTTGTTACTTGGGAAAAAAGACAACCTTCTTGCTACAACCTCCTTTTAGGTAGTTGTAGAGGGCGATAAGGTCTCCCCTGAAGCTCTGTTTTGCCAAACTAAACAACCCCAGTTCCCTCAGCCGC
The DNA here is from genome assembly GCA_013400535.1 of Scopus umbretta. Taxonomy (NCBI): domain Eukaryota; kingdom Metazoa; phylum Chordata; class Aves; order Pelecaniformes; family Scopidae; genus Scopus; species Scopus umbretta. The sequence goes on from VZTL01007520.1 coordinate 15,774, forward strand.
TCCTCATAAGACTTGTTCTCCAGACCCTTCACCAGCNACCTGCCTACGCTATGAGCTGCCAGCTTCTCCAGGAGAATGCTGTGGGAGACGGTGTCAAAGTCTTTACTAAAGTCTAGGTAGACAACATCCACAGCCTTTCCCTCATCACTAAGTGGGTCACCTTGTCATAGAAGGAGATCAGGTTGGTCAAGCAGGATCTGCCTTTCATAAACCCATGCAGGCTGAGCCTGATCACCTGGTTGCCCTGTATGTGCCATGTGATGGCACTCAAGATGATCTGCTCCATAACCTTCTCTAGCAACAAGGTGAGACTGACAGCCTGTAGCTCTCCAGATCCTCCTTCCGTCCTTTCTTGTAGATAGGCATCACATTTGCTAACTTCCAGTCAACTGGGACCTCCCTGGTTAACCAGGACTGCTGATAAATGATGGAAAGTGGCTTGGTGAGCACTTCCAACAGCTCACCCAGTACCCTTGAGTGGATCCCATCTGGCCCCATAGACTTTTGTGTGTTTAAGTTGTGTAGCAGGTTGCTAACCAAGGGGGAATGGTTAGCAACCTACTACACCACTTAGACACACAGAAGTCCATGGGGACTTCATTCTGCTCCCTGTCCCTGTCCCTGTCTTCCAGCTCAGGAGGCTGGGTGCCCCAAGAACAACTGGTCTCACTATTCAAGACTGAGGCAAAGAAGCCATTATGTACCTCAGCCTTTTCCTCATCCTGTGTCGCTATGTTTCCCCCACATCCAATAAGGATGGGGAGAAAGGCTTGAAGGAGAGAGAGTGGTATACTCTCACTAAGGTTGTAGCCTGTGATGACCATGTAGTAAAACACCTACTACCTTCAAGCACAAAGACAAGTTCCAGTTCTACAAAGAGCTGCACCCAGGAAGACCCTTTCTCGTTGGCCTTCCTCTCCTCTTCATTCAGCAGGGCTCTTGCTAGGCTCAGGAGACCAAAGCGAGCCTTTTTTGCTTGTAAGATTGCCTCTGTAAAGTCATATAGTGAGACTGTTTTAGTTTGAGGAATGCTTCTGGTAAAGAATAATGGCACTCGACTGCCTGAGGGTGTCAGTTTGGTGTTATTTACATAAAGCCTCGCACAAAGACTTGAAGCATTGCCTTTTGTTGGTGTGCGATGCAAGACAAACCAGCTTCAGGCACAGAAGGGCAATGTCGGTCTGTCTTCCCTGTATGAAATAGTCCCCAGCAGTGTTACTATGAGTGGCTGCCTTCTGGCTGGTGCTACTTTCATCATTGATTATTTCTTTTCTGTGTAGGATTAATCTGCGCCGTTTGTGTGTTGGTTCAGCGGTAATGTGAAATAACATGTGCTGTGATGTGGAAGTTGCTTAACATGGGCGGTCTTCCAGATCTATCAAAAGAGCCGCTGCATCTACTCCGCTTCATCTCTTTGCTGGATTTCTTGGCAGTCAGAAGGAAGATAATAAAACTGTGCTCTTTGCATACCAGACAGATAGAATTTGACCTGCATCATATTAAGTAGTGCTTATTAATTCATAGCTGCTGGGTTTTTTTTAAACGAAGATGGAAGTTTGTAGGTGTTTAATTCACAGGAGGTAGAAGGGGTGTCTGTGTTGCCCTAGAGGTTCCAAGAAGAGTCATAATCTGTAAGAAAATTATGAAAATCCTCCCATTACAAAATATGGATTAAAACAAGTCAACTTTTATGCAAATGTAGTAATCCTTGTTTTCACAAAAACTTCTTCATACATGCAGCAGGGTTTTCTGCTCACACTGAGATCCTTTGTTTTTATCCCATTTCCTTTTGTTACGTTGTTGGCAGGTACTTAAGCTGACTAAAACTGGTGTTTTCAGAGAAATGCTGTAAAATGTAGAGTATATTCTGTGAAGAGAAAAGATATTCAAGGTGAAGTTAAAACGTACATTTTATTTTTACTTAAATATTATGACCAAGTTTGACCTTTGAACTTGAAGACTAAGGGTTATTAGTATGAGGATTTGTGACTGACTGTGTGAAGTGTGGTTATAACTGCATTGCCTTTCATTTACATATAATTAATTTACAAGCCAGAGCTTTGATCTTTTGGGTTATATAGACCTGATATGGTTGATATGTTGACTTCTGCTGTGGTTGGGTTCCAGGTTGTTGTGCGATTTTACTTGTAAAAGCACAGCCCAGTCAGTCACTAGAAGCCAGCATAGTGGGAATAAGTCAATGGAGCCAAAGTCATCCTACGTGATCAACTCGCTGGTCGCTGTAACGTGAGAAACGTAAAATGAGAACCAGCCCCGTTGGTCTCAGCAGTCACCATCTCCAGGTGTGGAGGCCTAGATATGTAGGGCAAGGGGAAAAAAAAGATTATTATTTTACTCTTACAGCTAACAAATTAAGCACCAGAATGAATAGTTTCCCCAAAGTTTATGGCAGATTCAGGAACTGAACTATTAAGTCCCAGTCCACTGTGCTAACCACAGATGGTTTTTCCTATCATCAATTAAATGAAATAATTTGAAAGCTTTCAAGGCTGTTTTTCAGGGATACCTCAGAGCTGACAGCACTGATCCATCTTAACCTGTGAGTGTTTTAATGTCTGGTATCTATTTTACTTAAAAATTTGCAGGTTTTTAACTTCTGAGATTAAAGTCTCCTACTACCTCACTTTTGAGTTCTTCCATAGTCCCAAAAGAAGAGAGAAATTGCTGTTTTCTCTGTAGATAATTACTTGAAGTAGTATTTCAAAACCATCAGTGTGTATGTTTTCTAGAAAATCTGGTAAAATAATTCTTTAACTTCCTGAAAGATTGCAACCGTATATTAGCTCTAAATATCTTTTTTCCTATCATTGTTGCTCCCTTCCTTGTAAATCCAGAGGCCTCTGCTGCTCTGGAGATTAGGCGGCACAGAGATGAATGTGTTAAAAAAAGAGAAATTCTTTCTCAGTACTGTTGTACATGTCTGAACATTAGATTCCAGTGGGCATGAAGAATAGGTATCAGATTATTTGCATTGAATTTTCACTTGGAATCTGGAATTGGATTTGGGGAATTTTACCAAAATACATAACTCTAGAATGCATGAACTTTAAGCTGTTTCAATAATTCCTCATTTTTATAGTTATCACTGTTCCTAATGAATGTGCTGCAACTTATTTTAATGGCTTTCAGTGTGCTGGCTAGGATTCCAGGATACTTATTGTTTGTACATCATAAAAACACCATGCTGTCTTTCAGCAGAAAGGTTTTCCTTCTAACAATCCTTTTAAGTACATTTCATGAAGTAACAAAAGCAGCCATTAAAAGACAGCATTGAATAACTTCTGCCAAGTTTCAGTGAACAAATTTTTATTTAAATTAGGAATGAAAAAGATTTCCTGAACCTAGCAATCGTTCTCTTACAGTTCCAGGCAACCTCCTCCTGCTATGCCATTTGCAAAGTGATCAAAATCCCGTTAAGTTCTTTGTCTTCACTACTGTCATTAAAAATATGTTCCAAAACCTCAGTGCGGTCAGGCTAGAAGCCTTCTTCTGACTTGTGGCCTGTTTATATCCACTTACTCTTGAGTTAACGTTGTCACTTTGCTTACTTCCTTTACAATATATTTATAGAAACAAATCTTGTAGCCCTCACAGCCTACGTCTTCCGAGGCTAACCAAGCCAAGCTCCCCAGGTCCTCTTCTTGTCTAGGAGAAGCCTGTCTGTTCTCTTGACCACCCCAATAACCCCGCTCTGCACCAGTTTGAGACCAGTTTTCTTCAATATGGGTAATGAAAATCTTTGCTCAGTGCTCCCGGGAGCTCTTTCTTCACAGAGCGAGACCACTGCAGTGATCTTTATCTACCAGAAGCACATCTGATACACTTTAGCAGTGTCTTTGTCTTTTATGATTATATCAGGGTGACTGTGTGATTTTATGGGTTTGTCGTCTTTGACATTTCCAGCTGATGAGTTTCCAGTTCATAGCAGAGATTTTGCTTTCAGTCCTTTTGTTCATGATCTTTTCAGTTGCCTTTCTATAGCAATGCTTCACGAGATCAGATAGTTCTTCCTATTTGATGTCTCCTCAGGCTAGGTGATTATTTAATAAGCTGGTTTCTTTTAGTTTATCAAACTTGCTCCTTTGAAGTCCTGAACTTTTGTTACAGGCATTTTGCTTATCTCTCTGTTTAGTTTAAACAAGAGCAAATAATGGTCTTGCAACTCATGATTATTTTCGTAATCCAATTGTATTACAGATATCTTTGCTAATCCCAAAATTAACTCTAAGAATACCCACAAACCCTCTTGTTTAACCAATGTTTGGTAAAGAAATACATAGGATCTCACATCCAGAAATAACCGGGCCCCTGCTGTACTAGATCCATTTGTTCTGTTATCTGTATCTCATAATTTAAAATCTTGTTTTCTACTAGGAATTGTGTCTTCTGAGTGTCAGATAAAAATTTCTTTGGGGAGAAATGGAAGAAATCTGCTGTAAAGGAACTGAGAGTGTACTGCAGAGTGTCTTTCTCCTAAATGGATTTTGTATTATTGATGCTATTCCTTCTTATCACATTGCTTTTGATATTATTCATGTTTAGTTCTTGTCCATCATTTTTATTTATGTTTTTACCTTTCCCGAACACAGACGTGTTCTAGTCCCGATTGCATTTTCTGTTACTCATGCAACGTATTGCTTCCCATTTTGCACCAGCAATTAAAATTCCACTTTTCTGGTCCATGGCCTAAAGATTAGTACACAAACATTTTACGTGTTTCTAACCACATCCATTTCCCTTACTGGATTAGGCATAATCCCGTGTTTCCTCTCAATTACTGCACTCTGCAGTTATGAATCTGTTTTCTTTCTCATTTGTTGCTCACTGACATTCCTTTGCCCATTGCCATATCTTTTAAGTGCAAGATTTTTCATGATTGTTTTTAAACCTAACTCCATATCCGATATCCATTTGATACGCCATTCTTATTTGTAGATCCAGTCAGATGACAGGTTTTCAGCTCTTGTCCCCCATCGTGTGTATCTTCTTCCTGTGTCTGGTGTTGATACAAATCTGGCTCCTTTCTCTTCCATCCTTTCTGCTGTCGGTGGAGCATCCTGCTTGCTGTGTTAGCTGTAGTCTCCAGTACACTGTCAGGATCCAGTCCCTCGATGTTTCTGTTCTTGTCTCTTCTTGTAATGCTATTTTTCTCATGTTCCCTTTCCCTCCACTGCTCGTAGGTCTTGTTCTCTGCTTACATGATCACCCTTGTCTAGGGGATTTTTGTTTTATTTTGGCAAATCTGTGCCAAGTCCCTGAGCTGTACTGGTTGTCTCCCTGTGTAAAAAAGCATCTGTCAAATACCCCATCAAGGGTGTGGGACACCTCACTTTCTATATCCAGTCATCTTCGTTGTCTTTGTCGTTGTGTGGGTCTGGCCCCCTGCTGCTCTAGTCACCATCATTGTTTTCTCATCCTTGCCCTGGACTTGTAACAACAAAGCCAGTGAGAAAACCCTTCCCTTTCCAAGCTCCTGAACAGCCTGCCCTCTTTCCTGATCTCCACTGCTGGCTCCAAGGCTGCTGGATCTGGTCCACGGTTACTGGCTTCTTTCTCAAGAAAATACATACGATAATCAGTTGGTGAATTGCTTAGTAGAAAGACTTACACTGAGGACCTGCACACAGCGTAGTAAAAGTTGATGATTTAATATTGCTTGTTATTGTATTAAAGGAACATCTGACTGCAACGCATACCAAAAAAAAACAGCGCAGCAGCACTGCAGGAAAGCATTTTAGTATTTGACTGTACATATTAACAGAGATACTTTAAAACTGCAATTTCAAAGAATGTTTTTTTTTCCCTGAAAAATGAAGATACTTCTATAAATTAACTTTTTCTGCTTGAAGGTGTCCAAAAGTCTAAGTAATAGACGAAAGCAGCACATTTCTTTACTGTGGCTGATTCTAATAAGATAAATTCTCATTGTATGCATGAGCCTGAAAAAAGTGCAGGCAACATTCAGAATAATTTCTTACCATTCACAGAAATCTTGTAATTGGGAAAATTATTAAAGCTTGTTTTTTGGTAGAGTCACAGTCAGCGCTTTACATTTTTATTCTTTCTCAAGACTGAGGATTTTTTTTTACTATAGAACAGCATAGTTTAAAAATTAGTGGATGATCCTCCCTCTCCAGCAAAACCTGTGTTAAAAGCATAGTAAAGTATAGAATATTGAAGAATTATTTCAGTCTGATAGTTGAATAAGAGACCAAAATTTATTTTACAATTGCAGGTGTTTCCTGTAGCTGAGTATGAAATTAAGTACATTTTAATTAAATTACAGTTGCTATTTGTTGAGCTTTTGCAGTTCCTAGTTTTTTTCGCAGTTACTCTTACTGTTTTCCAGGAATTCTGAAACTAAGAAATGTTCTACTTAGAATTTGAAAACATAAAGCCTTCAATTCAGTGAGTTTGTTTTTAAGTTTGGAAAGCAGTGAAATAGAGGTTTCTAATTTGTTATTCTATGTGCTATCTTGTAAACGTCTTTAATATAATTTAATTGCACTTTATGGAGAAAAAAACCACAAACAGTAATTACAGATACATTCCTGCTACATTAAACAAACAAACGTTGCCCTCCCAAAGAGAGTGATTTTAATAACAAAACAACAAAAAGGAAGGAAGGGGTAAAGTAACTAGATAATAAAAATTGATTTTTTTTTAAAATACAGAAATTATGTAATAATTTGTTGCCAGTCTCCTCTGTGCTTGGATTAAACATACCTGCTTTTTATTCTCATCGGCTTCTGTGAAAGTAGGAAGTTCCTTCTTTCCCATCATTTTCCTATTAATTTAGTTTTCACATTAAAAGTGCCAAAACTTGACCTTTCTCTCCTTTTATTCTTTTATTTTCCAGCTGTTTCCTCAGAAGTATTCTCTTTAGTCCTTTTCTGCATTTTTCATATTTCCTCTGCCCTCATCCTTCTTTTCTCAGGCCCAAGTCCAGTGATGCTCAGTATTCAGAGGAAACCCCTGCAGTATTTTTCTTAGGCTTGCAAGTCCCATCCTGTTCTTAGTGAGGAAGAGTAGAAGACATCCCTCCTTCAGTCACCAGCACTGGAGGCTGCAAGCAGAGATCTATTATTAATGCCTACTATTTTTAAAATTATTTTAAATTAAAAAAAAAAAAAAGAGAGGAGAGAGAAGGAAGCACTAGCCTAGTAAATGTGAAACACGAGCAAGTGTTGCATCAGCAGAATTCAAGTTTGGTTTTAGGAACTGAAATTCACTTGCCCTGTTATCTCAGATGTGTCCCTCAGCCACCAGACCTATCTTGTTGGGTTTTAATACCCCGTATAGCTCTCCTCCTTCCCTTTTCAGGATCATGATAATCACTCCTGGGAAAAAGATGAAATAAGTAGCCTGTGAAGTTAAATGCAGTTGAAGGTAAATAGGCCAGTTCATACATCATGTAAAAAAAGATATAGCTCTGCTAATCCTACTTGGGATTACCGCAGTTTCTACCATCCAAGAGAAGTGAACAGTGTCTTTGGTGAAAGACTCTGAGCTCAGCTTAACTGAGTTGTCAATCAAGGGTACAAGTGTTCTCCCAGTAGTCAGTCAGTGCACGGTGACAAATACTTTGTTTATCACAGCCCAGCTTTATTTTATGAGTAAGAAATAAGGATGTGTGCAAAGAGGATCTTTTCCGACAGTCTGAAAGGGGAAAGCAGGTCTGAAACAGGCAACAACTGGTAGCAAAATAAGCTCTTCCACAGCTCCACAGAGGGCTGACCGTTTCCCTTTCCATCGGACCTGGATCTTAGAAGCTTCTCCTCCAGCAGGCATGGGGCACTCATTTGAACTTGTATCTCACCTCCCTAAAATGTTCCTCGTAAAGCTAAGACTCACCGCCTCCCAAAGCAATACCTTCCTACTCCTTGTCCTGGCGTGCATCCTGGGATACATTCCACACTTCTCCCATTTGAGGGCCAGTGCTGTAGCATATGCTGGCTGTGTGCTGTTAGCCAAGCAAATTGTAAGTAAGCAGTACATACCTGCATTTATTTGAGGTTCTGCAGCATACCTTCAGAACCAGATATGTGATTACCTATTTCAAGATCTAATGCTGCTCTTTTAGATTGATGGGCCAGATAACTGATCTTACTGCTGCCTTCAATATTGCCTTGCTCTTCTTTTTCTTCACTTGCATTCTCCTGGGTAAAAGCTTTTCCTTTTCTCCAGCTGAGTTTCTTCAGTAGATTCTAATGATACAGGCAATCTCCTTTCCGATAGCTGGTGTTTGCTTTGTGTCAACCATAGTAAATTAAATTATAGTTCTCTCAATGCTGAGAAAACTACGTTCCTGTTGATAGGCATGCTTTGGCTTGACATGTTGGCACTTGTAATTGTGTGTAGAGACTGGCTTGAGTCCACTCTGTAGCAGTTACAGGTGACGGGAGTAACATCTATTTTCTCACTTCATTGTAACAGGTAACTCGAGTGAAGCTCAGTTGTTGCAAGGCATTTCATCTTCCTAAACTGCAATTTTCACCCTGCTGAGGAGCAGCAGAGTTGGCCTTTTAGTGCAGATTTACTTATAATGCTGGTATCAGTTGTGTTTTTTTGCTTTTCCCATCAGGTTCCCTTTGAGTACTAAACTTCTAATATTTAAGATTAATTATTTAAACCTTAGGAGTTTTCTCACCTGTCATGATTCTGTTGGTCAGAAGTCTTTGGCTAGCTGAAATGCATAAAAATAACAAGAAAAAAAAAAAAAGAAGATCCCTCTGTAGAATGTCTCTGTTCTTGTGTTGCTGGAAGCAGGTGTTGAAATTGGGTGTGGTAAATGCCTGTGCTGTCTTGGAGAGTCATTTTTCTTTTGAATGACTTATAGGTAGATAACTGAAAATAAGGAAGGAGAGTGTATGCCCCAGTGATGAAATGTGTTTTAAATGTGATGTAATTTGCACAACACCTTTCAAGGGAGGGGCATGCTGGATCCTTGAAGCCGTACCACTCCTGAGTGCCTCATACAGGTCTTGATGCTGGCTGCCACTGCCACAACCCTACTGGGCTCACATATCCACCAGGAAAAGCCAACAAATCGCTACCAGTCCCTTCAGCTAGTGGACCTGTGGGGAAGAGGGACCTCTTTCCTGCAGGAGAGATTCAAGGCTGTATACTGTGGCTCATGTCACACCCCAAAACAGCATTGAGAAACCGCCTTCCTCCTCCTTTGTCTTTGCTTTGTACGTAGTGTAAATTGCATTGATTTAGCAGAATGGTAAATCTGGCTTCAGGGCTGTGGTGGCTTCTAACTGGACAGTGAGACCTGTGCTGGGTCCTGCTTACTCAGCAGCAGGGTCTCCCCCTCTTGGTGATACGGTGTACCCCCAACCCCACCCAGGTACTCAGCATGGAGCATAGAGAAGAGGTGCTAATTCCTTAGAGGGGAGGACAATGATGTGATGGATATACATATGTGTCTTCCATAGCTCTCTCTGTTTTTCCCCAGTCATGACTCTCTTCATTGTTTCCCTCTTAGAAAACTCAAGCTGCTCATGTTTCCAAACCCTCAGTCCCTTCCATTAGATCCTTGAGTGTGGCCAAGGCCTCCGTCCTCAGCCATCCCTATTTCTGGCTGCTCCTGAAAGCATCCACTTCACTGTGCAGCATGCACAGATGCTGCCACAGTCTGGTGGATCTGGTTGCTCTTCCTTCCCATTGCTTTCTGGAATGAGCTAACTATCTGCTCACAAATATTTTGTACATGCTTAGGGCTCTTCCCAGGCGTCAGGAAGCAACCAGCACCTGGATTATCTCAGTGCTTGAAGCAATCTGCAAAAGAAAAATCTGTTTCTTGTCCCCTGAATGAGGAATAGCCGTTTTCCTCAAAAGAAGCTTCCCAGAGCTTCTTTGTGCATAAAAAAAATGCGCTCTCCTTTTCTCTGCTTAGTTGGAAGGCAGGCCTGGATGGTTGAGGAAAGATGTGGTCACAATCCTACATAATCCTTTCCAGCTCTTTTCAAGGAAGATCTTTGTCTTTACTTTTTCTCTCTCCTGCTGTTACTGTGCCTACCACTCAGTGTCTCATCTGGGCTTGGCTTTGCTCTGCAACTTTTCCCTCTGAATCTTCCTACTCTCACATACCAGCTGCCTACCCTCCCATCCAAGCAGCTTTTCACACCTTATAATGTTTTGCTGTTCTCCTTTCCCAACGATGCAGCACGGTGGCTTGCCAAGCCAGGACACACCTCTGTCTGACGNGGAATGTGGAATACACTGGGGGGGGGGCAGCCAGGGAGAGTTGCCCCATGGTGTGCTTCAGGGAGCAGAGCAAAGGGAGTACCTGGGAAGAAGTGGCTGGTACAGGGGTGGGGGAGTCTTCAGTTGTTTGGGGAAGATGAGGGAGGAGGGCAGACAACACAGCGAGCAGGAGAAGCAGGAGCGCATGATAACTAGTGGTTGGTGCAGCATCAGCCTTTCATCATGGAGGCTGCCAGCCTACCCTTCTCTAGCTGTGGTCAGTTCTGGGTGCCTACCTCCTTCCACCCCTGCACAGTCACTGCTAGCTGCCCTCCCCATGGTCTTCCTTGCCAGAGCAGCCTCTTCCTCACAGGGCACAGTCTGCACTTCCCCATCTCTCCCTTCCTTACTTCTCCCTGGGTCAGCAGTTCTCCAGCTGGCTGGGAAAGGCGGGAGAGGGCATAAGGAATGTATCCCAGCAGAGCAGAGAGGAAAAAGTATAGAGGAACTGCTGCTGTAGCTCTCGCCTCATTAGTAAGAGTGGTGTGACGGTGAGCTGCTTGTGACTTGGTGGCATGTGTATCTGGGACCTCTGCCAGAACATCCATTTGGTGAGCTTTGCTTGGTGGAGCGATAAAAATAGCAGAGGGGCTTGCAGAAACCAGGGACTGTCAGCCGTAGTTGCTGCTTTGCTTTTTATTTTTCTTATACTGTTAGGCTTTTAAAGTGACTTGAAGTACTTTTCATCTGTAGTAAATCAGAGCTTTCTAAAGCCAGCATTAGTAAAGAAATCCTTGAAACTTAGGTGCAGTCATTGGGGTTAGAGAGACTAGAGCAGGTGGCTTGAGTGTTCAGAGCATCCCCCCCATTCCTGTTATTCTTTTCTCCCTGAGGGTTGTTTGCTTGTTTCAATAGAATCTGTGTATCAAGGCCAAAATACTGAATATCTCTCTGAAATGTAGTTTGCTTTTACCAGAGTGTAAGGGGAACTGGAGGCACCTTGGGGCCCTTTGATGCCTGTGGAAAGTGGAGAAGGCTGATCAGTCCTTTCTTTAGAAAATGTTCTGGCATTTGATAAGGAACCTGAGCTACACTTTTGAATTTGTGTGTTAAATAGTAAAATTAATCTTGGGGATGTCTTATTTTTTTATGTGAAGGAGAGAAAACAAGGGAGAAACTGATTCCTCCCATATTTCTTTTATTCAAGATAATAATGAAAAAAAGAGCGCTTCAAGTGTGGTTCAAGATAATTAAAAAAGTGCACTCTGAGTGTGGTTAGGGCGTATTTGTTCACCACCCCATAGGAAGTGGTGCGGCATAAAAACACACAGCTGTCGGGTACTTCTCCCAGAGTTACAAGAAAATCAACACGCACACCCAAAACAACCCAACAAACCTAAACCACCCAACTCTCCAAAACAAAGTGCAGCCAGAGTGGGACTCCCTTGCAATGCAACTACCTATTCTGAAATTTTCTATCCCCAAATTATAATTCTATTTTCCCTCTCGAATATCTAATTTAAAATGAGGACAAGTTGCCAAGCTGATTTATTAGTGAGCAATGGTGAAACTGGTTAGAACTCTCCTGTCCTTCTTCCTGCAGTCCTCTTCACCTTAAGGGCCAATTTTATATTAAAGCACAATGAAGATTAGAGTATCTTACATTTGTGATCCCGTGGTGCCCTGTTTCTGCTAAAATGTCCCTATAATGAATAAAACTACTTGTTGTACTTCCTTTATGGTGTGTTGTATGTGCCATACATGTATGGCCTGTTCTATCTGTCATATAACTATGGTGCGCATAAGTGGATTATCTCAGGATGATTTGCATTGTAAAGCATGTATATGTGTGTTTGAGAATGACCTCAGTTTACTGGTAGCAAAGCTGTTTTGCCATTTTGGCTCTATCTGGACATGTCCAGAAACCTTAGTGTCTTTTTTCTACTGACTTGTGTTTAGGAGTTTGAAATGGAAATAATTTCTTAGGAGCTTTATGAACGTATTCATGGTTGTGAATTGGTATCTGTGGCGTAGAAACTCTGTAAGTAAATTAGATGTTACTTCAATGGCTAGTGGGTATATCCTCATTAGTAGGGACAATTAGTGAAAAGCCAGCAAGGGATGTGGCTGCATTTGAGTTAGTCTGGCTTGTTTGGCTGATTTTATTGCTCTAAACTTTGACCATATGCTGAGCAGAATTCAACAGGCTTCCTTATTTGATACTCTGGCCCTTATTCAATGGAGTCTTAATTACAAGCCTAACTTCAAGCATATGTATAATCCCACTTATCGTGGCTGTTGACAAAGCCATCTCCAAGAGTCCATTTGCTGACTTCTCTAAACATAGCCTGCTGTATTTTCAGCTGTATAAGAAGTCATATTTGACCATTCATCCTGTATTATCTTTGTCTTTCTGCTTTTTCATCCCCAAAATATGTTAGGCTCCTTCACACTGGAAGGATTTCATTCCTCTTAACAGAGTGGATGAGGCACGAAAAAAGAAATGTTTATCAAAAAGGCCAAGACAACGAAATTCTACAGAGCATGGAAGTTTCAAAACACGTTAGATTGCAGCAAGGGGCAAATGACTTCTCAGGGTGGCAAAATTACATCCCTAATGAAAAGAATTTCTACTTTTACGTGCACAGTCACAGCATCACAGTATGGTTGAGGCTGTCAGAGAAGCTTGGACATGATCTAGTCCAACCCACCTGTTGAGAGCAGGTTCAGCCAAGGCAGGTTGCTCAGGACTGTGACCCATCAGATTTTGAGCATCTCCAAGGATGGAGACTCCACAGCCTCGCAGGGCAACCTGGTCCCATGTTTGATCACTCAGTAAAAAATTTTCTTGTGTTTGAGTTGAGTTTCACATATTTGAATTTGTGTCCATTGCCACTCATCCTGTCGCTGGGCACCATTGAGAAGAACCTGGCTCCATCTTTTTTACTTTCCCCCCCATCAGATAGTTACACATATGGATGGGTTCCTCCCCCAAGCTCTTCTTCTCCAGGCTAAACAGTCCTAGCTCTCTCAGCCTCTCCTTGCATGTCAGATGCTCCAAGCCCTTTCATCATCTTCCGGGCCTTTTGGTGGACTCGGTCCAGCAGGCCTATGTCTCTCTCTTTCTGGGGAGCTCAGCACTGGACCCAGCCCTCCAGCTGTGTCTCAGCAGGGCTGAGGAGAGGGGAAGGATCACCTCCCTCGACCTGCTGGCAATGCTCTGCCTAATGCAGCCCTGGAGGCCGCTGGCCTGCTTTGCTGCAGGGGTGCATTGCTGTCTCATGGTCAACTTGTTCATCAAGACCCCAAGGTCCTTCTCTGGGGAGCTGCTTCGCAGCCTGCACTGGTGCCTGAAGTTATTCCTGCCCAGGCACAGGACTTGGCATTTCCCTTTGTTGAGCTGCATGAGGTTTCTGTTGGCCCATTTCTTCAGCCTGTCCAGGTCCCTCTGGATGGCAGCACAACCCTCTGGTGTATCAGTGCTCCCAGTTTTATATCATCTGCGGACTTGCTGAGGGTGTCTGCTGTCCCATCGTCCAGATCATTGATGAAGAGGTTAAATACTCTTGGGCCCCAACATCTTAGACTTACCTCTAGCTGGACTTCGTGCCGCTAACCACAACGCTTGAAGCCCTACAGCTCATTCCGTTTTCAGTCTACCTCACTGTCTGCTTGACTAGACCAAACCACATCACTTGTCTGCTAGGATGTTATTATGGTAGACAGTGTCAAAGGTGTTAAACTTAAGTCGAGATAAACAACATCCGCTGCTCTCCCCTCGTCATCAGGCAGTCATCTCATCATAGAATGGTATCAGATTGGGCTATCAGGTTGCCATGAAAGGACTGAGGGTAAAAGCAGCAGCTAATACACTGTTGCGTTACTTTCTCAGCCAGTGAATTTGCTAGCTGGCTGTTCAAATCTCAGCAGACTGTGAAACTCTGATGCAATTTCAAGCCTGGAGCTGGCTATTTGTAAGATGGAAAAATGTATTTTAATTTAATTTAACAAACAATTAGTAAAACTTTTCAAACTGGTTTGTGTTTTTTTTAATTCCAGTTGCAAAAAAAGGACATAAAATCCATGCAAAAAAAAATTCTTGAACTTTGGATCAAACAGGTTAGCAATAGTAATTTATGAGCTCTTTAGGCATTAGAGGGAAGAAGGCCACATAGCACTGCAAATGTGACTAAATTTTTTCATACTGTTAGCTAAATCAAACTGAAATCTGGAGTTTGCAATTTTGTGTACTGTTTTGCTGTTCTGACTAGGGTCTTTTTTTTCTCTTGTTTAACTTTTAAACTTCTGTGCTAGTTAATAATTTATAAGTGTTCAATACTATACTAGATTTACAGGGAGTAACTTTGGCTCACTGCCTGCATAAGTAGTGCTTTTTCTTTTTTTTTTTTTAAAGTTTTAATGTGTTGCAACTCTGTGGCCACTGTTGAGTCATGCTGTGTAACTAGGCCAAGCAGGGATGTCTTGCCTATTTCTGTCTTTCTAAGGATATTTCTAACATTTGGCTCTAATTAAGAGAATGAAGAAATGAGGGAAAACAAGATATATTTTTACATGACCTCCAATTACTTAAGGAGAGAGTTAAACTTAACAGTTTGAGTTCTTTTGTTAAAATGAAACTAGAGCGTTGGTCATTTGTAATGTGTAAGTACTTTCATGGGGAGAAAATACCTGATGCTAAAATAAGGGGGTTACTAAAAGGTCACTTTAACAGGAGCAGAAGGCATAACAAGGATCAGTGGCTGGAAGCTGAGGCCAGAAAATTTCAAATTAGGTGCAGGGTTCATATTTTTAATAAGAGAGGTGGCTAACTTTTGGAGGAAACTGCTCGTTGACAAATTAAATATTTCTTTTTAGTACAGACTGAAAGATATTCCGGAAGATGTGCTGTAGCCAAACATAAATTTGTCCTGTATTGAAACACAGTTGAACCTAGCGCAAGAGCAACAACCTGAAATAAAATGGCTTGTGCTAATGCAAAAGGTTAGATAAGACTGAGGGGGTTCAGCATCTAACTCTAGATCATATGTAGCCCCTCATCCAGCCTGCGGCGCTTTGTTGCTGTAGCACTCATCCATCACGAGACGGGGTGAAAAGTAGCGTGCCTCTGGGAAGATTGCGGCTAATAGCTACTTCTGCTAAGACACTCAGTTGTCCAGCCTGTAGGCCACTTTGCGTCTACTTCTGAGGTTTCGCTGGAGAGACTGTTCTGGTGGTGGTAATCTGCTCTCAGGTCCCTCTGTCTGAGGACAGTCAAGAGTATGCGGGAGCCTAGCTGTACCACTGCAAAATCACTCCAGCACTGGCCTTTGAAGTTCAGCTAGTGTCATGCTTGTATCATGTCTATTTGAAGTCTGGGATTAGATATGCAGAAAATGTTGAAGAGGGCAGATATGGGTACAGTCATGTAGAAAGACAAGGTGATCTACCCACAGTCAAAATTTGAAGACTGGAAAATCTAGGAGAAACTCATAACAACTACCCCAGGAAAGTTTCGTCACCGGCATAATGTGACTGTACAGGAATGGAGCTGAGGAACCCCATAACTCCCTTTAAGAGATAGAAAACGGTCCTGTAATTAAGACCTAGGAAGGAAACATAGAAGATAAGGATCCTGTCAATGCGATTTTAAGGAAGGGGAAGTGGGGACTTATAAGGTACTGTTTAGCCTGCCCTCCCACATTATAGCTCACATATTCTGCACAGTAATTCTTCTGTGAACCTCATAACTTCTGTTGAACTCAGTCAGACTTTTCTGGAAAAATAGATGCAAGGCAAGGATGGGCAAGGAGCAAAAGTGCTGCAGCTCAACATGTCCACTTATAAAATGGAGAAACCATTTGGCTAATTCACAAAGGCATAGCTGTGTGGATAGGGTACCCTCTGATCCTCAGATGGAAGGTACAACAAATACAACATGTTTTTTTCTTGTAATCCTGGGCATGTGTAAGGCCTTGAAGATGAGTCAGCTATGAATTAATAATGTGTGGAGCAATTAAGAAACCCATATAATTTAGTGAAATTATCTTCTTATGACAGCAGAAAGTACACTGAGACTCCTGTAGCTAGGTCATAGTTCTGTCACCGCTTGTGATCCTCCCACTGAAATCACTGTGGCAGTGATGGTGTTTGACATCATGCTGAATTGTGTCCATAGTCCCATGAATCAGAAGAAACAGGCAACATGTTGTAAAGCAAGTCTGAGACTTCCAAAAGCACCTCAGTGCATCAGGGTGCAGAAATCTCAGGCATGAATTTCCAAGCAGATTACCTACTGTTATCTGTCCCACCTATAGAAACTCCAACTAGGAGAAAAGTTGTTTATTCAAATGACTGGCCTGAAATTAATAACAGCATTTATACTGCATTTTGGAAATTGATCAATTATAATTCCCAGGAACTTGTGTTCAGAACACAGGAACAGCTCTAATCCTTCTGCATAGGGTTGGGAAGATGAGAGGAAGTAATATTTTGTTGGGAAATGGGTATTTGTTGTGAGATTTATTTTTTGATTGTGAAACATTGTTTTAAGTGGTGTGGTTTTGTTGTTATTTTATTATATGCATTTTATTATGGACTTAGGGACTAGCCAGGGACCATTATGCAAATGCAAAGTGTCATCTTCATTTTGCAGATGGTTCCTGCTCTAAGTCATACTTGACATAAATTGTCATAGCACAGAATAAATCATTTGATACTTAAAGGAAAGTTATTAGTTTGTGTAAGCAGAAACATTCTCTGTTACTAAAATCAAAGAAGTACTCTTAAAATGCATAACTCTATCAGCGCTTTGAGACCACTTTCATACTTACACTTCGGTCTTCTTGTTCTGTTGAGATAAAGAGGTAGAGTCACCGTTCTGGAGGAAGCTCCACATATGTGGCCTTTTATAAACCATATATGTCAAAACATTAGATTTTATTTTTATTATATGAACCCTGCTTTTACTACATTTAGCCTGCTTCTGAATTTTTAATATAAAGTGTCACAATGATCTTACTAATATCTTATCCAAACTTACCTCATAATGTCGTACCCAAATAGTCTCATCATCCTATATCACATCATCTTCTGCACGTTCTCAATACATTCCAAGCTGCCCAATTACCACATCACACATTTCATTGCCTCTTACCTAATTAGCAGGAAATAATTCCTTCTTCTGAGTTAGGGAAAAAGAAATCAGTTGTCTTTTAGGCCAGCCAACAGCAATTGTAGTCTGCTGGGCCTCTCAGAAATCCCAACTTCTATTTACACCACTGCAATTACTTAGCAAACAAACCAACAGCCATGGTCCACAGTGCATTATAAAGTGATATTTGTCAGCAAGATGGTGTGCACAGAACTCAGCACCTCTGTGCTCTGAGTGCTACTGAGGTTTTGTAGGCAGCATAGCAAAGGAGAATTTTGAAGAGGGAGATGAAAAATTATCTGAAGCAAATGACAGATTTTCTGTCAAGTTTAGCCAGCTCCTTGAGGAATGGATACTCTCTGTTAGAAGATGGTGACACAACTTGTTAATAGAGATACTAATTTCTAGGTGTTTTGCAAGCGTTCTTGTAATTACTCCAGGTAGTCAGATGATCTGGACTTGAATCTCTGGATTGATTTGTTGCTTGCATCATAGTACCTAATATCTCATGATAGCCTGGTGTGGGTATTTAGCACTAGCCTGGAGTACCATGACAGCTGAGACAAAATGGTAGGATCTTTCTGCTAGAGCTTAAAATGAGACTCTGAGGCAGTTGATTGGAAGTTTGATTTTTTTTTTTAATGGGAGGCCCTATTTTTAAGCATTTCTCTCCGTTAGAGAGGCCTGATAAAAGCTGTGGACTGGCTTGGAAAAAGAGCCTACCTAGCACAGTGTTGCTTCTCTGAAAGAGGCTGGTTGGAGATACTGATGGAGAAGTATAGGACCTAGATGTGTCCAAAGGCCGTGTTTGGATCACTGTGTTTTGTAGTCACTGGAGACTGTTTATCCTCTGAATTTATCTAATCTGTTTTGAACCCAATTTTACTTCAGCCTCCAGAACATCCTGTGTCTATGAGTTTGGCAAATTGCAGAGTGAGGAAAAAAGAAAATTTTGTCCTTACTGTTTTTTGAGTTATAAGCAGCCTGTTAAGGTATGTATGGTAAACACCTGTGCTCAAGGGTGGCTTGCATCTGTCTTTCTGTTCCTTTGTATTCAGTGAGTGTTGCTGACACAGTGATAGGTACTAAATATAAAAAATTATTACCAAATGGGAAGTATGAGAACAAATATTCTTTTCAAGAAGATTATATATTCTCTGCACAGATGGTGGCTTTTTAGTGTTCACAGACTCAGTTTCAAATAAGATAAGAACTACCTTTTTTATGATCTTTTGAAATTTACTGTAGCCCACAAAGCAGTTTGTGATATTGCTGTTGTGAAAACACTCATTTTTGCATAGGTGATGCAATCTCATGTTGTTCTGTGGCAGTATGAGGTTGGAATGAGTAATGGGTCATACTCAACCTGGAGGCCTCTGACAAGTGGAGTAGCACAGGGTCTGTGCTGGGACGTGCCCTGTTTAACATCAGTGACTTGGGGGAGGAGACCAAGTGCGCGCTCACCAGGCTTACAAGTGACATCACGCTGGGGGAACCAGTCAGTATGCTAAAGCACAAGGTTTCAGAGGGACCTGGGTGGACTGGAGAAATGGGCCAACAGGAACCTTAGAAAATCTGTGTTTTCTAAAGCTCTGGCTTCAGTACACCTGTTCCTTATTTTAACAGCTGGTATAGAGAAAATGTTTCATGCTCGTTCATGTCTTCCCAGTTGACAGATGAGTTCAACTCCCACAACAGGTTTTTCTTCTTAGCTCACCAGCCCCACAGTAGAGGATTTGATCACTGACGTTTCCAGAATAATTTAGGGAGCCTAGTTGAATATGTAGTTTCAGACGTGGTGTTTAGAAGACATCACATCCTATGAATGCTTTGGAACTATGAACCATAAGTATGGTACTATATTCTCCATTTTATCAAAAATCCACAGTGCAAACCCTGATGGACATTGTCTCAGTGATGCCTGACAAGAAAATCAAGTAGATGCCCATTCATTGTTTCTCTGGAAACATAGGAGCTCTCAGACTCCCCAAATGATGTTCTCAGTATGGAGTATTTCTGTGAACTCTTCACTTTCAGGAGGTAAAAATAAACTTGTGAACTTGCAGAGTAGAAGGGAAATTCATGAGAAGCTGATAGAGAGCTGATAAACATCAGTGGGGCTTCCTGTGATGGATCTCATTGCTGACAAAGGTGTAAACAATAGCAATATTTTAATTCCAGGAGCATGAGATCAGGGACACAGATCATTGTCTTGTTGCTTGTGGTCTCCTTTTCTTTCTCAACCAGTTCCCCAATTTTCAACAAGATTTCTAAAGGCTGAAGAGAGAAAGCCATGACCACTTTCAGAGATCCAAACTGGCTGGGATAGAGTTGGCAATACCCTCTCTCCATGGAGACTTCAGCAGCTGGTGCT
The DNA here is from genome assembly GCA_013400535.1 of Scopus umbretta. Lineage (NCBI taxonomy): Eukaryota > Metazoa > Chordata > Aves > Pelecaniformes > Scopidae > Scopus > Scopus umbretta. The sequence goes on from VZTL01007520.1 coordinate 35,510, forward strand.
TACTTCACAGCATAAATATATGTCAAAGAGCACAAGCAGTTCCACATTCTTTCCAGTGAACATACTGGTTATACACATGATTATTATTACTGGTCCAACTTAGCCAGGACTTCACAAAGTTATAACCAGATAGATGATCTGAGCTCAAGGCTCCAGCAGCGCAGAGCCCTGTGTGGGGCAGGATGGTACCACAGACAGGGCCCCTGATGGAGACCCCTGAGGTGTCTGCCCTCCACTGACCTTCTCCATACAAGGACACAACATGGAGATTTGTCATTCAGTACTCAAGCTGTGCTCTTGGGCTTCAGATCCTGGATCAGAACTCTTCATCTTTCCATTCAGCTCCATCAGAGTCCACCTCTGTTGTGCAGTCTCTACCTCCGCTCATGGTGCTGTGGTTGCTCATGGCCTTGCTACAGAATTGTCCATCGATGAGGAACCTGCCTTGCCCACAGTGTCTTGAAACTCACTAGTTGCTTTTTTGTTTCTTTTTTTCAGAATGCTGATTTTTTCACATAGCTATGAACTATTTTCTATTCAGTGTCACCAAATCAACTCTTTTCTGAGTTACTACACTCTGCATTTGCTTATACTGCTCTGTTCTCTTGAATGCATGTCTTGTCTTGCATAGTTGTTACTACCAGTGTAAATGACTGAATCAAAAAGAGTTCAGTTGAGTTTTCATCTCCTGGGCAGTAAATAAGACTAAGAGTTAAGAAAAGACACCACCAAAAAATGCCCCCAAGCCTATAGAATCATGGAATAGAATCATTAAGGTTAGAAAAGACCTCTAAGATCAGCTAGTCCAACCGTCAACCCAGTAACACCATGCCTACTAAACCATGTCCCAAAGTGCCATATCTACACGTTTTTTGAACACCTCCAGGGATGGGGACTCCACCACCTCCCTGGGCAGCCTCTTCCAATGCTTGGCCACTCTTTCAGTAAAGGCATTTTTCCTAATATCCAATCTAAACCTCCCCTGGCGCAACTTGAGGCCATTTCCTCTCATCCTATCGCTAGTTACTTAGGAGAAGAAATCGACACCCTCCTCACTACACCCTCCTTTCTGGAAGTTGTAGAGAGTGATAAGGTCTTCCCTGAGCCTCCTCTTCTCCAGGCTAAACACCCCCAGTTCCCTCAGCCGCTCCTCATAAGACTTGTTCTCCAGGCCCTTCACCAGCTTCATTGCCCTTCTCTGGATACACTCCAGCAACTTTCTTGTACTGAGGGGCCCAGAACTGAACACAGTATTCAAGGTGTGGCCTCACCAGTGCCGAGTACAGGGGCANCCCTGGTTGACCTGCACATGTCTGTTGTATACAAAATATACATGCCTGTATACACGTTGTACATGGAATTCATTTTATCTGGGAGTGAGACATAAAAGGTGCAGAATTCTAATGTCATTTCAAAAAACCATTTTAATGTAATTTCAAATAAATTTCACTTTAAAACCTCAGAATGTCAATAGGTAAATATGTTTGTTAAAAGCCAGCAAGTACAGACATATCTTTGGAATGGAATAGAAAGAAACAAACTAGTACTGATTATTCAGAGAAAGTAATGGAATATATAAACCCCTGCTCTGTACTGAAAGAGACCTCATGAGAATATTTGATTTGCTAAGAGAATCATTAAAAATTAAGAAAACGCTGAAAGCAAAATTGTCTTCAATATTTAACTCCTCATGACTGCGTATTGCAACACTCGTGAATTACGCAGTAATATGTATGCATTTTCAGCAATAGCACCGCATCATTACAGTGAAATGAATATTGAAATAGGTGAGGGGACTTCACTTAGATTTTATTTAAGACTTCGAACAAAGGCAGGCGGTTCTTAAGTGATACTTAGTTTCCCTGCAGGAAGCATATTCACCTTTGTTGTGTAGGCACAGTACTGTACAATGGCTTTTCAGTGGGTTGGGTTTTTTTCTTGTTTTATTCTCCAGCTAGTCTTCACACTGAGCTGAGGAAGGATAGCATGTAATTTAATATAATGAAGGTTATTGCAGAGGTAATTGTTGCATGGGTGATATTAAAGTAGCACTTTGCAGCTGATGAGCACTTCACTTCCCATTTCAAAGCTAAAAAAACCTCAACAACAACAACAACAACAAAAGAAACTGCATCATTTAGATCTTTTTATAAGAAAGCATTAGAGCATTCTGTAGTATGAGGAATATTTATCATCTGTCCTCATATGTGATTTGCAGGCATAACCAATAAAGAAAAATAAGACAAAGCCACCAAATGCTGTGATTGCAGGTCCTCTGTTACTGCCACTGTAACCACTTTTTGAAGTTTGGGAATAAATTACTAGATATTTTTAGACATTGTTGCACAACGGAGACACTTATGTACCATAATTAAAATTTGCCTTTGTGTCATTAATGTTCATAATCCTACTTGCGTGTTGGCTGGCCTGTACATCCCTCTGTGGGAGTATGGTCTGGTCTGGGATTAATAAGGAGAGTGTGTCTGTGCCCTGCTTTCCAGTTGGGACTCAGGCGTGCTGTGTTCGTATGCGCATCGTTTGACTTGTAAGGCAGCTGGCTGGCTGTGACGGAGAATCGGAGGGAAGATGTGGACTGGGGAGAACAGCTTCTAGTTTCTTGGCAAAGCCCTCTAGATTTTCAGCAAACCTGCAAGGCCAGTTTGATTAACGCGCAAAGTATAGAAGGTGCTCTCAAAGGATGTAGCCCTTCAGCAACAGAGCAGAAGATGGCAGAACTGCCATGATGTTGATGTATGCTTTAAGAGCTTTAACACGTGGAACACACTGCTGCCTGCTTGCAGGGCCGGAGCATGAACTCCTTATCTTGTAAATCTCTACTGAGCTCACAGGGCTGACTAAAAACCCACAATACTTTCTGTAAGAAAATATGCCTAAATTCAAAACCATAGCCAAATCTCAAATTATTTAGATTTTAGAACTGCAGGGAGAGTTTAGGTTATCAGAATATGAAAGATTGCAGTATTTCTCTTTACTTATAGCTATATACTTTTATGTGTAAGAACTGCCAGCTTTCAGCTGCCAAGTTATAATTCAGATGAGGCTGAATTTCAGTAACAGACAAAATTATTCTTAAATGCAGCTTGTTTGTAGACCTGTTCAGGACACATCAAGGACTTGTGTAAATGTTTTCTGTGAAGGCAGAGTATTCAGGTCAGGTACGTAGTATGTTCCTGGTGTCTTAAGTTTAGGAATTTTCCTACACTTCAGCACAGTCTCTCTCAGTGTATCAAGTTTGGAAATGCAACTGATAGCCAACTGGCTTTTCTTTTAAGAAGACTCAGAATGCTTGAACAAATTAACAAGTTGCGAGGGCTTCCAAAGGGAAATTGCCCAGACTGGAGCTTGTCTGAGGAGAGTTTGTCATCAAGGGGAATTCTCTGCCATCTAAGAAATCTTTCACCAGCAGTAGACATCCCTTACATAGAAAACACTGCCAAGCACTTATGGAAATATTTGAACTGGAAATGACTAACTAATTGATTGACTGGGCTTTTTCTACCACAGCCTTTTTTTTTCCCCCCTTTTTTTTTCCTTTTTTTTTTTCCCTTCTTTTTTTTTTTTTTTTTCTTTTTTTTTTTCCCTTCTTTTTTTTTTTTTTTTCCTTTTCTTTTTTTCTTTTTAAATCAGGCAGTTTAGAAACCAAAGACATTCCTGGCCAGGACTGCTTCCTCAATGGACTCAATTTTCCCATTTCCTCCCTGGCTTCCGCTGGCTGTGCTGGGACAGGAAGTTCTGCTGCGCCCTGCTTGAGACTCATCCCCTTTTGCAGCTCAGGCCGAGAGTTTCACTAGTCATTTGCAGACCCTCGAGCAACTACTGGCTGTGAACACCGAGGCAGGAGGCTAGAAAGCCCTGCCTGCTTTTGGTGCCTGAGGGCAGCCAGAAGAACAACTTCACTAGGAGGGACAAAGGTTAGTGCAGTCTTCTGAGAACTGAGAGGTGTGGATTCAAACCTCCTTAGAAATGAATTGTGGGTGCCTAGGGATGTTGGGCAAAGTAGGTCAGTGGCAGCATTAGTCCTCACATCTCATTGTGAGGACTGTGACATTGCTTGCTTTTGAAATGAAGGGTTTATCCAGCTCTGGAAGAGGATTCTAGGCCGAGAACCATGAATGGAGGCATACCTCCTTGTGTCCCTGTGTTAGGCTCTCATGTTATCAAGGGAAGTATGGCTCAGCATTTCTCTTTTCTTTGTTTCTCGCTCAGCCTGCCAGCTATTGTGGATCATGCTTTCAGAGGTCTCACTCGCCCCATGCACAGCATAGAGGCAGCCTCAACCTTCAGGAAGGGATCTGGAGGTCTCATTTTGAAATCTTGCAAGTTTGCACTTCCCACTTTTCACTTGTTCAGACCTCTGTGGAGCCCTTAGCTGTTTGGAGCAGTTTTCTCTTCTTCTTTTTAAGCACACAGCACAATACCTCTCATCAGCATCTTTTCCCTGGAGCGCTGTTTACATTTCCCTGTTCCTCTTGAGAAATGCAGAGCTTGCTTGCTTCTGAAGCCTGAAGTGCTCAGCTTGCAGTATTGGAGGAGGTCTCCCCCTCTGGGTCAATTCCAATATACAGAACTTGTCTTTTCTCAGTTTTTCTCCTTCTCTACTTTATTGGACTACAGCTTTTCCCACAAGATGACATGTCAGAGTAGATAGGCGCTACCTCCCCTGCCCTCTCAGGGGGTTTCCCTTCAGCCTCATGAGCCTCAGGAGAGATTGGCTTTTCAAAGCTCTTGTCAGCATCCTCTGAGATTGTGTCAGACTTTTCTCCCAAAGCTTCTATTTCTTGCTTCAGTGCTGCAAGCTGCTGGTCATTTCATCCTTGAGTAAGATCACTTCTTTCTCAATGATGCTTGACAAGAAGTTTGGAATTACCTTTTCTTTGACTAAGACATTTAGCTTGTTTGGGCCTCAAGTGTTCTGTCTTTCAGGCAATTTAATGCTCAACCCTCTGGTTCCCTGTTTAATGGCCCACGTCTCTTTCTCAAAGAGCAGCTGGAGAACAGAGAAAAATTGCCTTACAGGCATTTTGCGATCTTGCCAATTTGAGAGGCATGGAGGGGAATTGAGGGGATTGTCTGTGAGAATCTACTAGGGATGACGTGACTGCATTCCACTGGCATAACGCTCATCACCATCCTTCTTTCTTCCCTCAGCATCTTCAACCTTGAGGCCCAGGGAAATGCTATAAAGGGGAAATGAACCTACATGAGCAGCAGGATGCAAAGTCTGAGTGTTATCAAACATTAGAAAGGTTAGTTCCCTTCATTTGGAAGGAACATCTAAAGTGAGTATTGCGATGTGTGAAACAGGCTGGCAAGACTAACCTTACGGCTATAAAATATTACAAAGGCAGCTGCCCCATGAGGTTTTTCTGATCTTAGTGGCAGTCAGTCTTGTGGGAGAGCTTTGCTGAGCTTCTCTGTCTGCAAGGAGGCAGCTTGGAAGGGCTACAACAGAGGGCTGGGGACAGGTTGTAGTATTTTAAACTGTCAGTTCCAAACTGAAATATTTTCATGTAAGCTTACTTATAAGCAGTAGTACCAGCTTGGATTGCTAAGTAAGTCTGGAAGAATTTTAGAAGCTGGACCTCTATTTTGCTGTTGGACTTCCCATGCGTAGGTTGCAGTACTTACTGACACTCAGTGATGGTACCAGAGCCCAAATTTGTTTTTCATCACAGAATCTGCATTTCATGGTCACGAAAGGTGGAACTAGCCTGGCCACTTTCACTTTCCTTTTTAAGGGCTATTTTTAAAGTGTTTCACTTTCTGGCTCCCCTCCATTTGACCTGTGGTGTAATGTTTGGACTAGAGATGCTTCTGGGGAAACATTAAATCCAAACAAACTCCCTTCCACCCTGTTTTTCATGAAATCTTTCTTGGATGGTCGCTAATGCTCTATTTTTTTTTTCCATTACATTCTCTATTAAACACAGACACGCACTAGAGATCTCATGATTAGTAATTTCCCCAGACTAAAGCAATTTTGAATGCTTTTTTGTTTGTTGTATTTTGGAAGGCATTTAGAAACACTATGGTGCTTACTTGTTTGGTTTGCTTTATTCTTCTTTGCTTTGGGGTTTTGGGGATTTGGGGGGGGCTTTTTTTTTTTTTTGCTTTGTTTTTCCTGAGGATGGGCTGGGAGAAATGAGGAATTGGAAACCCAGGAAATCCTTGGCACTGAAATCAAAATAAATATTTCCCCTTGGTAGTATGTCTGGAAATGAGGAGAGATGAGTTGTTAAATAGTTGGTCTGTTACACTCTGATTTATGGAAACTTTCAGTAGTGACAATGCCCTCAGTCGTACCTAGGGACATACAAGTTCCTTCTTTCATAGCATGCTGACGTGTTAGTTCTTCCTGAAGTTGTGCAGACCATGCAGATGCAACGCAGGGAAGCTCTGGGAGCATTCTGAGGAGAGATCTTTCCTTTTTGCAGGAAGTGTGGCAGAAGCAGAATGAAATATTCAAAGCTCACTATTAGGAATTTAATAAATAGGTCCTCCTTGGCTGATTCGCCACTAGATATGTCCCGGTAAAGAAAGAAATGAAGGTTAGAAACTGAAGGGAAGAGGGGACCAAATGATCAGGGTAGAATTGATGTGAAGATTTGCTGTGGCTGTGGTCTGTCTGAACCTTTGCCGAAGCCTGGCTTCCCAAGAAGTTGCAGTATTTCTCTATCCTGCTTTATCCGTGCTTTATTATTTTATTTCAAGTCTCATAAAATCACCAACTCTCAATGCAATAAAATCTCTGCTTGCTTTGTTTATGTCTAACATATATATCTGTCTTCCTCTGCATGCCCCACACCTGGGATAACATGACAAGGGGTGTCCTTCTCGTGTCTTCACAGACTGCCTTTGTTTCAGGGTTTTTAAATCAAGTAATTTACTTTGTATCCTATTGTTGGATAAAATATGTATTTCATATGCTGCTTTGGTAGCCCAAGTATCTTATGAGACTTACATTCTTCCTGCTGGAGTGTTTTTTCAAAAATATCTGGTTTGAGTTGATGAATCTGAGAACTATAATCTCTATTTTTATTATGAGCTTCTTGGCACTGATATGTAATAAATTCACTTCGTTACCCCATCCAAGAGAAATACTGCTAAGTTGAGGGTCATGAATGTTTCATATCAATATCCTGTCTTTAATAAATCCTGGTCACTTCTGCAAAAAATCTGTCTGCTTTCTGTTTTGGGGTATTCAGGAAGAAAAATATGGAAAAATGAAATAATTTAGTCTGGGACTTCCTTCCTTTTCACTGCCTCTGTCTCCTTTGTCTTCCTGGTAGATATCTCCAGGACATGCTAACTCATCCGGGCTGCAGCTGAGCCCACAGCTGGAATGGAGCTGGTCCATCCATACTTCCTGTGGCTCACTTTCCAAAATGTTCTTACTGCTAGCATTTTAAAGCTTCTGCCCTCTGAATCCTAAATTACTTGTATACAAGAGCTTCCCCCCCAGCCAAATATTTTCTCTCCATGGCACTGGCAAGCAAAATGCAGTATGAGACCCGTAGGCTTGTGGAGTAGTGGAATAAAATAAGAAAACCTAAGTAATGGGAACCGTGTGCTGTGCCTGGCATGTGGCACATGGCTGGGGCTCACGGGCACTGCTGGTTTTAGTAGTAAGAAGGTTTTCTCAGAATAACATTGCCTGGTCCTTGTATTCTGCCAGTGTCCCTGTCTTCCCAACAGGCTGGCATCTACACTGGCAGCTTGTTCTTATTTTCTTTGATTACTTTGTCTGTTGGGGACAGACAGACAACCTTAGGGGTGAGTTGATTACTTTGTGAGAGTGTCACCTAAAGTGAAAGAAAGCAGGTGAAATGAAAGTAAATTAAGACTGTATGTTTTTATTCTGGTTAGAGTTTCAGGAGGTGATCCATGGGGCCCCTGCCAGTACAAAAACCTGGTATGGGGGAAGATTAACCCACGTCATTAGGTGTAACACCACCTGTTATCTACAAAAAAACCTCAAGATATGTTCTCATAACAAATGAAAACTATGGCATAGTAGTTTCCCAAATGAGCCGTGATACCAAGCTTTCAGTTTACTTTGGAAGATGCTACCAGGATGTAATTTCATAGGTGGGTTTTCTGGGCTGTTATAACTTGTCAAAACACACTTCAATTAGTCCAGTTACTGGAATTCCCTGGAGGAAGGCAGCCTTGAGAGGAATGAAAACCACAGCGTACCCGCACAAATAGTTTTCCCGTCTGTTGCATAATAGGGTGACTTGCTTGGTTATTCCATGGTTGGTCCTTTCCATGCTGAAAGAAGTATTTGGAAGCAAAACTCCAGACTGTGTTCAATGGCCTGATCTTTTTTTTTTTGAAGTCAGGTTCTGAAATGAAGGAAGAAACCAAAATAAGGGGAGCTTAGGGAATTTCCTAATCATCTCATTCCCTCCAGGATGAAGGGAGAAAAAAGATTTGCTGTGTACTTGGAAGACAGGAAGCATGATTCTGCAATTACAGTGTATGACGGAGACTCCAGAAATCCTGACTCTTTTTAGCTCTGCCACAGATCTGTCTACCATTCCCCCCTCTCCTTGCTACAGGCGATATTAAAATCATTCTGGGAGGACCCTGGAGCCTTGTGAGGAAGGACCCACGTTGTCTTTTCTGCCTGATGTTGTTGCAGAATATCAGGACCTATTGGCTCTGCAACACACCTGGATTTCCTCCCCCAAACAGCAGCAGGGTGGATCTAGATTCAGGCCATCATGTGGGTGGAGGTACAGGACCCTTCATGCGCAGTGTAAATAAAGAAATAATGTGTTAGTGTTGCTCTGGATAGAAAATGTCTACAGTGTGCATAAACTACCCTTTGTTTTGGGAAATGGGACTTACACCAGATATTAAAACCTTTGGCCTGAAGCTCCGGACTTCATCGCTCATCGTTTGGTTTGCTTTTCAGCTCACAAAGCCATACTTTCCCACTCTAAATACAGCTTATCACACCAAAAATGCACAGTGCTATGGCAGTTGCTGTGGCAGACTGCTCTTAATGAGATGTTCCATGTGGAAAGCAGCAATTCCACACAGTGCAGTTCAAGGCTCACTCGAAGCTAGGGAGAACAGCTGCCTTGGCCGATGTATGCTCCATGATATTGAATTTGGGCTGACACCATAAAATCTGACCCATCGGTGCTTTATCGCTGGTGTAAGGTTGCTGTGTTCCAGCTGCAGTTGCTGGATCAACAGTGGCTGGTGGTCTGCTGAGAAGTTGCATGTGTGTGTGTGTGTGCAGTTGGGGTGTTTCTTCCACTCCTATTTCCAGGTGCAAGCAGACTCAGAGTCGCAGAGGAAAGAGGATGATGGTTGTTTGTCCCCAGAACTCATCATGTTTCCAAGAGCTGTTATTTGTGTTGGTTTGCGTGGAATTTACTTGTGCCAACAACGGTCGCTGGACTTTCACTTATTTCATGCTTTGTAGATAATTGTTGAGTTTTAGGAGGCCAATTCCCTGCTGCTGGGTCAGAGCGGCATTGAGTTACATCTTGCTGTGCCGGTGAGTCCTGCCGTGCCGTCAGAAGGAGGGATACCCAAAGGATGCCGTGCTGCCTTGTGGTCACAGCATACCCTTGGAGACTGCTGGAACGGACCTGTTCGGATAACAGTCAAGCCTTATAGGAGGTTCCTGGCAAAAATAAATGAAAAAAAAAAAAAAAGCTGCCGAAGGAATAAACTAAATCAGTATGTGTTTCTGACACTGTCTTTTCTGGTACAGTCCTGCCTTATGTACTTGCTATTGCAAATGAGGTTTGGGCTTGTTCCTGTGTCACAAGCATTTTTTTTTTCATGGAAGACATGGTATAGCCAGAGCGATGGGTCACCTTCTGCACCTGGTGGTACAGGCTCTCCTCTGAACCGTGTGAATTTCCAGATGGGAATTCAGATTTTCCTAGTAGCCTCAAAAAAAATCCCCTGCAACACCACCACCAGTTAAAGCAGGAAGACTGTTGTAGGTAGTTAATTAAAAATTGTGTAATGTTAATTATATAGTCTGTCTGGATATGTGCTCCCGTAACACATAAAATAATAGTTTGAAAGAGGGAATTGGAGAGATGGCTATTTTTGCATTGGTGAAGAAAGTAGCAGTCTTTATTTTTGAAAACAGCCGGGGGCTGGTTTGGCAGCAAAATCTTAACCCAGCAGCCGTCATGCTTTGCCATCTGCTCAGACAAAGCACGCCTTAAACAAGGTTGACTCCTGAGCAGAAACAGAGACAGTGTGTGTACACACACTCTGTTCTCATCAGTGACTGTAGGGTCCCCAACCTCCTCAGACCCCTGCCCGTCAACGCCGTTGGAAAACCAATACCCTCAGTGCCTTTTTCTTCTCCTTTACTGGCTGCTCCGGTCTCTGCCACTCTCTCCATGCATGGGAAGGCTGCCCCGGCTTTTGGCCGCTCTGGTCCTCTCCTTGCTCACCAGTGCTTTCCTCCCTCCTTGCCGAACATGTGGAGCCAGTGGGGATTAACACCAGGGTTGTGCAAAGCCAACTGGCAGAAGGAAAGGATCGCAAGCTGTGCATCGACACTGGGCTATGGGGTTTGATTTATACAGCTGAAACCCTGAAAAACAGTTTGCAAAGATACAATTGAAGAGAAAAATTCAAGCTGACCTCTTGCCACACTTAAGGCTGGGATCTGTGCTAAATGAAACAGAGGTACCAGCTCCCTGCTACCTTCAGCACCGAATGCCAGTATTAACCGGACACTTATTTAGGAAATTTTAAATATAAAATGGCTTCTGAACCTCACTGAAAAAAAAAACAACAGAAAAAAATTCTGTCTTGGTGGAAAATCTTTGTGTTTTTTTTTCCAACAGAAGCTGAGGAAATCATTATTCTCCCTGTCACTCTCCTTCCTGCTTGAAAAAGTGGGCGGGGACGGAGAGAAAAGCTGGAGAAGGAAGGAAAAAAAAGAAAAAAACAAATTCATTATTTAAAAGGGGATTTTTGTTACGGAAAAACTTGCAACATATCTTTGACACAGCCGAGTCCACCCATCCGGTGGGAGGACTGCGTGCCTGCCTGGCGTGGGTTAGGAGACAGACCAATTGCCTTTCTGTGGTGGAGGGACATGGTGGTAGCACCCTGCCCCAGCTCCAGGGTTCTCCAGCAGCCACAGCACAAGGCAGGGGAAGAGAAGAGAGATGGATGAGATGACAGACGGTGGGAATAGACTAAGTCAGTGCTAAGAGTGGTAGACCAGAAGGAATCCACACTGTGAACTGTCTGGGAAAATCTATCACGTTGTGTGAATGCAGACATCAGAATTTGACTCAAAGGTCTTTTTTCCAGATTAAACCCAATGCCTTAAATTCCACACGAAGCAACTGGCAGAACAGAGGTGAGGTGCAGATGATGTAGGATGCTTTGGTAAGCAGTGACAGTGGATCAGCTATGGTCTTGGTGTAGCTTTTCATGAATTTTCGAGAAATTGTCATGACAGCACCTGCATGCACAAAGAGCACAAATAGGAGATATTTTCCAATACTTCCATGATTTACCTGTGGTCACTGGATGACTGCAAACAGAACAGGGCAAAACTTCACTGTCTCCCTCTTAAATGCATGGGAGCTCCTCTGTGTCGAGCCTTCCTAGCCTTCCTAGTCAAAAGCTTCAGGAGTATCTGCTCAGTACAGAGCCGTGAGGTCGGAGCCCCAGCCTCGCCCCAAGCACACATTTGTCTTCATAACATTTCAGCCTTTCTGGCTCAAACAGCTGCTGACCCCTTTGGTTGTCTGCCCTCTTTGGTTATCAGTGCCTTCAGTGGATTTCCAAATTCCAGTATGCTCAAATCCATACTTGAGATTATTTGGGACAATTTATAATTTACATTTCTGGGACCTGGTAAATTAAGTTCTCTGCTTAAAACTGCGGAGGCGTAGCAGGACTCCATTGGCATCTGAAGATGGGTACCTCTCAAAGCAGTGGTCATGAGTAGGAAATCCAGCATGGACGAGGTGCTGGGCTGTTGGCTCCTCTGGTGCTTTTCCTTTTTTACCTGTATAGGCCCAGCCCTTTGGAGTTATTTGAACATAATCATGGCAATCTTTGTGTACATAAACTAATACATGCAAAGCCTTTTTCACAACCTGCGCCTGAGATTGCAAACTCTCTGGCGCAGTGTCTGTCCTCCCTGCATGTTTGTATTTAACGCAACAAGGCCAGTCTCACGGGGAGCTTCCAGACAATACAGCATGGAAGCCATAAAATACAGTAGTTCAGATATATGAAAGGCTAGGAGGCTGTTGGTTCAGAGTTCCTGGAAAGCCTGGGATGGTGTACAAATGAGGTAATATCTAAAACATCTTCAAATGTGTTTCTAAAGCAAATGTTGCACAATTAAATTAAGGCTTCAGAGGAATAAAAAGTAGAGGCAGATTTGTTTTACTGTCAAACAGGACAAGTGTGTCATATTTAATGATTCCCATAGAAAAACGTGGACTTCAAAGGCACAGCCGTGTTGTCAGTCTAACAAAGTAGATGAGATTGGGACATACAGAGCTGTAGACCATTGCATAAAACTCAAGGAGTTCTCACCATCTCTTTCTAGTAGAGTTTAGTCTTTTCCTAGGCTTTCTCTTTTGGTCTAATATGTGTATTCATGCCGTAATTATATTTTTTCTCCGGGTCAGAGACCGATGAGCACCAGAGCTGTGCTGCAGATTGCTTCAGCTGCCTCCTGCTGTCCCCACATGTAGCTCTGATCTTATTTGATAGATATTCTCAAGCTGTGTTTCTTAATGAAACTGTCTTTAAAATAGCAATCCGTGGGTTTACAGAACTACAAATTTTTTGCAGTTGTGTATCTGAGACAATTTTATATGTGTATGAAATTACTCCATTAAGCTTATGTTCAGCTGTTCCATACATATTTCTGTTCCCTGTAAAAGGTGTGCTCCTGTGGCACTTCCAGACACAGATGTCCTTGGTTGACTGAGTTTCTCTACTTGCATGTGGAAATAATTGTACGACACAAAAAACAGTATTAAAACTTGCTTCTGCTTTCCTTGCTTGGTTTACAGAAGGGGTCTGTTGAGTCTGTTTGTTGAATGCTTTAGACCTAGGTTGTTTAAAAAGGACTAGTGGCTTCTTGCAGTGATCCAGGAATTCTTGTCCTGAGTCTCACGATCCACCTGCACAGGACTGCCTGAAAACATTGAGGCTCTTCACAGTTTTCAGCTTGACTGTCTTCATTCACTCGGCAATTTTGGAAGTGAAAACCTTCATACATCTTCAGATTCCGAGATGCCTCGAGCAAGGCCTTTTCATGGGGTGCCTAAAGTTCTCAAATGAGTCAGATACAGTATCAATATCAGTAAGTGATGTCTAGTAAATAATGTGTCTTGAAAAGCCTGAGTCATAGTGGTACCTTCACGTTCTTGTCAACGTCTTTCAAGTAGACAACAAGGTCTCATTTTCAATCTAAAAAATTGAATAAAGATATTTAAATAGTACAGTCTTGTGGCTTTAGGACACAACTACTAGGCTGTATAACAGACTTAGAAAGCCAGAATCTCCCAAAATAAGAGAAAAAACAAAGCACTGCAGCCAAATTTTCATGTGTCTTCTACTCTTGAACTTGTAAACTTGCACATGAACCCTCTGTACCTGTCATTAGCATACTTACACACACTGAAGTGCAAGCGGAAGGTCAGGTTAGGTAGCTGGGTGCTGTTTGTGTGGTTTGTACGCAGCAAAGTTGGGTTTGCAAATGCTGATGTGGTATGGTGTATTTCTGCAAGTGGAAATTTGAGGCCACTTTCGCAGAATGTGTTAACCTCACATCATCAGATCGTTCGGCTCTTCTCTGCGGAGCGCATACACAAAATTAGGTAACATGTTGAATGCGAAGCTCAGAATATTTAGCCCTGTCTAAGACTGAAATCAGTTAGAACGTTCACTGCAGGGTGTGTCTGATTTCTTTATTAAAGTCAGCCAACTCAATAGCAGTTACATCTGAAGAAGGAAGGTAGAGAAAAAAGTTGATGTTTACAGTTCTGGTACTAAAATTCTCAGCATGGTAAAAAAAACCCAAAACCCTTATCTCTTTGTTTATGAGTTGGTAGAACTAGAAAGATATTTGCTTAAGGAAAGAAAAAAATTTCTTCTTTAAGGTTGTTTTTCCATTGTTACCTCTAGGAGGTAGCTGTGATGTCAGGAACAGTTGTCGAGGAAATAACAGCCCTTCTCTCTTGTTCATAGCAGGATTTCAGATTTGGCTCCCCCAGGGACACAAACATCGTGTGTATTTCTGCATCTCTGGGACAGAGCAGATTTGTCTCGTTTTTTGTTTTGCCTTTTGGTTTTGTTTCAGTCTTACTTAGCTTAGGCATAGCTGTGTAAAAATCCCAAACCAAGTAAAACAAATCTTTTATGGTCTGTCTGATCTTCCAGCCTTTTCATTTCTGATGTTCAAACATTTTTATTTCTGATTTGCTATGTACAAAAGCCAAAATGACTGAAATTTCAATTCTGGATCAAAATCTGGCAGCTAGTAAACTACAAAACTGTGAGGGAAAACATTGTTCTGTAGGCATGAGACATGAAAATTAATTGTTTAAGCAAATGATTTTTTCAGATGTTTAGGTTTTGCGTACGAATTGTCCCACTAATACTGGCATAAATCTACAAATACCGCAATACAAATGTTTGCTAATAGCTTGCTTGATTTTGAACTTGCTTCAGTCGTTTTGGCACAATACTATTCCTGAGTGAGTAAACGAGTAATTGGGTCTGCAGCCTTCGAGTGCGTGGCTGCAGCTGTGAGTCACCTCCTTACTTGCCGTACTGTCTTGGGATCTCTAATGACTGCAGCTGGTCAGTGTGCCGTGTCACCCGGTACAAGCCGTGTCACAGGGCAGCCATGAGCCATGCCAGTGAGCACATCCCGCGGGATGGTAGGTCAGTGCTGACTCAGAGGGGAAAGGAGTACTCATCAAACCCGTGATAGTGCTAAGTGCTCTGTGAATTAGGATCTCTCTTTATGAAATTACTTTACCCGCGCTCCCAGTTTCATCCTTCTTCTCGCAGGGTGGCGTGACAGTTCCCTAACCTGAACTTGTGGAAATGAAATCAAAACCGGGATGAATTTGACTTGCGGATGTCTAAGACTTTCATCTTTTTTTATTAAGATTTTGAAAATGATTCCTTGTTTATTTGTTTATACACACACACACACAAATATAATCTCACATTTGCTTTACAGATAATTAAAAGTCCTGTGACTGTGACCTTCTAAAATTACTGCCCTATCAGTCAGCTAAAGTTGCTTTTGGACGGTACCAATCTGTCAAACCAGCTAGGAGATTCCAAATGGGTTCCTTTCAGATCTTCAAGTGACTTGGCACTTGAGAGGGCTGGGTGCGATGCTAAGCCTCCCACTCATCTGGAAGTGTAGAGAAGCAGATGATGCCACCTGTAGCTCTCCTTCCCGACACCTATGGAAAGCCCTGCCTTCTCACTCAGGCTGTTGAATCGCCTGCCTGGCAAGCCAGGCATAGCAACCAGCTGTAGCTGAGCAGTATATTTTAGTACCAGTACCTGTTTTTTCCTGTTGATTTTGAAACGTCAAAAAGTCTACCACAGTTCATAAGCCTTTAAGGCACTGACACAGGAAAAGGAGGAAAAAAAGCAAGAGGGGTCTAAGTCCATGTTGCTCATGGCATTTTGTGAAGCCTTTTACACCTGCACAAAACGTCTGTAAAGAGATACTCAACTAACCCTCTGCATTTTGTTTACTTGCTTTGCATGGGAGTAAATGATTAAGTAAAATGCCAAGCAGTGGAGGATTCAGCATAATGATTGTACTGTTTTAGCTTGCTCTGCATGGCTTGTTCTATTAATATATGTTTGTGGTCAGGAAGGAACGCAGTCTCACTTCGCTAAAATCTGAAACTCGGTAAAGCATAATATGTGCAGTATTAATTTTGGTTTGACACCTGCCAGGCAAAGATCCTCACCAGCCAAAGGCATTCTTCTCAACCGAGCTCCATCTGTTGCACAGATCTTCGGTTCTGATATTTCTAACTACTCGAGCCAAAGCAAAAACAAGAGCCAACGTGAAGAAAAAAAGATCTCTAGGAGGAATGAACAGTTTTATCAAGGCTAAAGATAATGGCTTGTTGTCATACTTGGTTTAAGTCCTGCAAGGGAAACATGTACGATTTGTTGTCTTATGTAAAAAAACAGTCCTTCATACCGGCAGTGTGATTTTTATTGTTGTGTGAAAGGAACATCGATAGCTAAAGTCCAAGCACATGATTTTATTGTTGAAATGCTGCAGCCTTTAGAAAGATTTCTTGGTAGGAAAGTTGCTAGTAAAAAATTTACTCACTTACTGTACTCGGCAGATGAAAAGCCCAAGGAGTCTGTCGCGATTCTTGCATGCAAAAGAGCAGGAGGATTGCCGCTCACCTGGGCTCTTTAAAAGACGGCTCAGGCTATTTGCAATAGTCAAAAGAAATTAACTTCCAATCCCCTGACAAAATCTGCATGATGAGTTTGTCACCTAGCTGACAAAATAATCCTTAATTGATCCAGTTGTCTTTGTTTTGCACTTAGAGTGGGTGAATTACTGTGCCAGAGCTGCCGTGCCCACCCAGGTAAACATTTGCGTCCTGTGAAACCATGAGAAGTCTACTGCAAATATGAATGTGCTTTATGATCGTCATGACTTCATGCAACCATCTGCTGATTGTTAATTATTATTTGTGATAGCATGGAGAAAAAACTTGGCTGAGGGAAATGATGGCTTTGTGTGCTTCAGACCAATAATTAATGGTTGAAAGTGCTGTGAGTATTATCAAACTCCATTGAATTCACTAAGAACTGCAGAGCATTCAAAAGTAGATAGAAATCCACTGGCATAGTTTAGAATTTGATTTTTTTCAGTGTTATTTCTAGAGTTGACTCTTGGTGTGACTGCTGGCATGTAAACCAGAGACTCTCATCTCTGCTGTCAGGCTATCAGGTAGCTTTGTGCTGTCTAACAACTAGTTGCATCTACAGAAATTCATAGGAAATATCAAGCAAATTTTACTTCCACTTCAGTGTCTACAGCAGCATCAAATGCTGCTAAAAATAAAAAAGTATAAAACCACAGAATGATTAAGTTCAATCCTGTCTGTAATGCTTAGGTAATCCTGCTTTAAAAGAGAGCAGATACATGTTCTGTTTGTGTTTTCTTTGCATAGGTATTCTTTTTCTTGCATGCATCTGTAGTTGCCATTTTATTTATGAAATTAATTATTTGATTTCATGGTATGCAACAGCAGAGAAATACTAGGTAGGGTTGTAATTCATTTTTTACATGGGAAACAGAATAACATCCACACTATTAACTGCTGAAACTTCCTCCCTGCTCTTCCCAAGAAAAAGCAAATCAGCAAGTGAAAACCCAGTCTCTTGCAAGTCTTTAAAACCAGGGATTGCTCCCTATGGCTTGAAAAGTGTGAGAACTCAAGACAGCATGAATTTATTTAGGGACTTCTCTGTCAATCTGTTTAACATGAATTAATACTGAAGGCTGTCGGTAGAGCAGAGATCTGTGGAGGTACAAAACCTGCAAGACAGATTAAAAAGCAGCTCAGGAAAACTCTGTGGCTACTGGAACTGAGTAGTGGGAAAACAATTGAAAACTTTTGTCATGAAACCTGAATGTTCATGTTTCAGGTTTTAGCAGTCTGCTGCCACATCCGCAGCTACTAGGCAGTCATTAGCAAGTGATAAAGAATATACAGATTAGCTGCTGGTATTGAGCCAAAACAGAAACATCTGCGTTCTTGAATTGCCTGTAGATGTACAAAATTTTATGGTGTCTTTTTTTCCTACCCTAATACTCAAAATGTATTTAATGTCAAAAAAGCGTGATGCTTTAGAGCTCACGCAGGAGAAGAGATTGCCAATGAATGAAGATATATGTAGTTTTTAATTACAGTAGTAATGCTGAGTCCCAGCAAGCTTTTGGCAGGAAGGAGCTGAATTTGGTACAATGGGTGGATTCTGCTTCACTTGAGGGAGACCATTTAGAGTTACCATAGATTTTGATTATCTCAGGATCACAGCTACAATTTATTCGCAAGTTGGCTGTCATAGTTTTAGATTCCGATTCATTTGAAATAAGACAGAGAACTTCCTGTCTTTTAATACAAGTCTTAAAAAAACAGGACAATGTGGAAGAATGCAGCCAGTCTTAAAAGTTTATTTCATATTTATTTTCATTTTGATGAGTGCCTTTCATAATTTAATTACAAGTCATGGAAATGTAAATTGCTATGATAGATGTACGCTTATGAGTAAGTGTTTTATGATCATTAATTGACAGAGGTTGGTTTTATTCACACACATTCTTTATATTAATGACTGTTTGCATTCATCAGATCAGAAATTATCAAGATACAGAAACTTTACAATCCTGCATTTATGAAGCATAACTGCGGCATATAACTGCAAACATAAATTCTCTGCCAAATTTGTTTTACTTTAATGCAGTCAGTTGAAAAAAATGTGCCGCTTTCTAAACCCTTGTTCTAGGTGTTTTTCTTTTAATGGGCTATGGTACAGATTCCATTCTATAGTTTAGTCTGAGTGTTTCACTGACCAAGATTTGCTTTTGATTACATTAGAGAAGATACTATTTATTCTGGATTTATACAGGCATTCTTGGGAAGGTAACTGGGCCTGTTGTTTCTACAAAGGTGCGGGTTTTCCATCACCGGGATTTCCCCGTGCTGAGTCAGCTCTGTGGGAGGAAGAAGAGGGAGTGCCCAAACAAGAGATCAGAGATCAGTGCATGCTGGGCAGTCACTGTTAAATGGTGTCCTCTGATAGCCCTCAAATGGGATGAAGGAGTTGGCGCATCTCTTTGGCAGTGAGCAGGAGCCTACAGAGGAGGCAACCGGCACAGTTAAGTGGAACGGCTACCACAGTCTTCCACCTTGCAGCTACCCGTGTAACTCACCACCTGCATCTGGCAGGAGAGACAGAGAAACAGCTGCACACGTCCTAAAAGCAGGAGAAGGCTATACATCTTCTCCAAGTTATTTTAATCTTCTTCTGTACGTTATTTTAATCTGCATGTATAAACTTTATATATGGAAAGATATCTATAACGGAGTGAGCCAGCTTCAAATAGTACAGGATTTGGTTCAATTTTTTCTCGCTCCTTGGTCAAACACTTTTTGAAACCCACTAACACCAGGAGGCAAACCTTAGTGGTTTTGAATAGACTGTGGGATAGGCTGCATGATCTGTGCTGTTTACAGATGTATAGAAAAGATATGTATATGGTGATATATAGGAGAGAATATTTTTCCATGTTCCCTGGAGCATGATTATTTGGAGCTGTTGCAAAACACTAGTGTTCCCTTCCCAGCCTTTGAATCAGTTTGGTGTTTAATTAGCAACAATGACAACTAGAAAAAGAACAACACCCAAAATGTATAATAGGGGTTGGTTTCTGGATAGTCTGTTCTGTTTTTTTCATTGACCAGTGATTTGAGCTTGTTTCTTGCGTTTAAACAGTCCTGAATCAGACCCTTCTAAAGTTCACAGCAACAAAATAACCTTACAATGCTTCATGATCATTTTTAACTTGCACAGGAGGGAGTAAGTGCTGCATTCTCCATGCAGGCCTGCCAAGTGGTGTATATCTAGCATGATACTTTCCCATCTGGCACTCCAGTCATTCATTGCCGCAGGTTGGCTTAGAGCTCGTGAATTTGGATGTGCTGTAGGAAGAGGGCAGGCATTTGCCTGCAGTTCCGCCTGTTAGGACAGGGTTGAGAGAGAACAGCTGAACAAGAAAGCAGAAGAGCAGCTGTACAAATGGAGGCTCACTGTCACCTCCCATTCCCTTTTCTAACAAATTGAGCCAAGCCATCCCCTGCAGTTACCCAGCACCTTCTGTTTATTACACCCTTCTCACCAGGACTGCCACCATCATCTGCCCTTTGACTTCAGTGATCTACAGCACGCATTGGGATCCCTCAGAATGCTTACTTTCTGCTTTCACTTTCATCCAGCATCTCTGGCGGCTCAAGGGGGGCTGCAGCTCTCTCTCTCAGAAGTTTCTGATCCCTCCATTAGTGGGAGCATTACACACGTACCTTCCAATTCAGGTTCTGCAACCCCACCTCACTGCTCTTGAAAGCCTGTCCCAACCTGATCTGCCAAGTGTTGTTCTGCTTCATGACCCACTTCTACTGTTGTGCTCAGGCCAAGGGGATTTCACTTTAAAGCAAATATACCTGGTTATGTGCAAGTTGTTTGCCGTTGTGACATTTAGTCATTGAATCATTTCTGGAACATAACACAGCTGCCAAAACACACAGCACATAGTCTGGCAACCATGACCATGCCCGTTCAAGTACCCACTGCCGGGTCTGTGGTTCAGGCTAGTTGAACAAGTGCACTGCACTCCAAGAGGACTGCAGGGAAGCAGAGCCTGGCGCTAGATTCTTTGTCATATATTTTTCCCTTTAGCAAAAGTGCCCCAATCGTCACTGGCTGCTGGCACGTTAGCCACAATGGCTCTGTGGAGCTTTGAAGTCCCTTTTAGCATGATTTCCTATAGTAACTGAGGTGGTGTGCTCCTGTGCTGTGGGCTGTTGCGTGTATGTATGTACCCCTAGTAGCTTCTGAACCTGTTGGCCGCTTTAAGAAGCCTGCCTAGTTGCTGTTGTGGAGACAACCAATTCCATGAGTGTCTTGAGAATCAGTAAGCAGCTGGAGGAGAGAGGTCCTGAACAGGAGTCAGCTGTAGGACTCGCACCTGGGGGAAACAAGGCGTCTTTGGATTGCTGCTTGTGGAACTGCTTGATCTAGCTTTAGCACTTCTCAGGGAAGAACTGTACTCCAGGTGCCAGGAAAGACAATTGAAGAGGACGCTGAAATGCTTGCTTTGAACTCTTCAGAAATTATGAGCAGGATCTGGTAAGAGGGTCAAGTGAACAACAGTTAGTGACTTCAGTCCGGATCACTGAAGGACTCTGTACACCTATCAGCAGGAGATGCTGAGGCCGGATTCATGCCTAAGCGGTTACTCCTTTTTACAGTCCCATTCCAGTTACGCAGGGTCTGAAGCTCAGAATCACCTACCTGTTTCTGATGTGATTATATAAAAATCAGAGCATTTGCCTAGCATTGTTTCTGCCAAGGGCTCTTGCATGCAATTTTGCTCTGTTTTAGCATACCCCTTGATTCTGAGGCGAGTTTCTCTCCACTAGGCTCTTTTCTAGAGGCTGGGAAGCATTCTTGGCCCTTCCCAGGGAAATCTTTATATTTTTTGTTGGAATGATTATCAGGAGGAAGGGAATGAAGTGGAGCATGACTGTGCACCTCAGCATTAGGATGTGCAGCTCAGAGACCTGGATTCCCATCTCCTCTTCCAGGGCTGCTTCTGTCTTCTTATCCAATTAGTATGTACATGATCATTTAAATGGATAAAATACAGAGGCAGCTCTGGAAACAGAGGCCTGTCCCCAGAACATCCTTTCCCAAGGGACAGACTTATTAGACAGTTATTAGATAAGAGGTAGGCCATTGTATCCCTGGCTGCCCAACTGTCTTCTGAACTGCCTGTAGAGTTGTCCTGCAGGATTAGGCAGCAGCTGATTGAGACTTTTTCAGCACCTTGGATTCGGGTACATCGTTTCCATCAAAGTCACTTTTACACAGCAAAAAGCCAAAGGCCAAAAAGTTGTTTTGGTGTTGCATCATGTAAAAATGTATTGACTGCATAAGGGAGAAGGCTTCCTGAAACTCCAACAGATGCTTTTGGTCGTGCACAGAGAAGTCATGCCTCTGTGGAGAAGGGTCCTTTAGACAAAACTGTAAGGCACTTAGGGCTGCCGGCAGTTCTGAGGAATCAGATGGGTACTTTGCAGATCGCCCAAAAATGCCTCAGCACTTTTCACTGCCATGTCCTGTGTTGCAGCCAAACTCGCTTGCTCCTCACTGCATTCCAGCAGCATGGAGAGAGGGAGGTCAGTTCCTTGATGCTGATAAAGATTTTCCCATGGCGCAAGACAGCCTAAGAGATGATCTCAGCGTATTTCATCACCTAGAGATGGTGATGGGAAAGCAAAAGCAGTCTTTAAGTGATTCAAAGCCCATTTTCACTGAACTTTATGTTGCGTCCTCCCACTTGTGCCAAGCAGGACAGAGCTGGGGTGAGTTTATTTTCCATCCCCCTGACCGTTGCAACATCTTCTTGGAGTCTCCTACTTAAAGCTGGAGAGGTCCTGAAGAAAAGAAATGCAAAAGTGGCGACTGGCTGCCTTTGCCCCATATATAGCTTTGGTATCTGGGTTACTTTGTTTTGTCTGGTACGTATCTGTGATACTGTCTATTTATATCCAGTTCTGTTTCCTGTCCACACTCACCAGCACTGTGGTATCTCCTGGTCTGTGCAGTGGTCTGGAAGCACACACGCACACAGAGGCCAGAAGTCAACATCGCCTGTTTTCTCAACTGGAACAGCTAGAATAAAGGCTTAGGGTGGATGAGCTTCCTTGACCAGTGAGAGCTGGAAACAGGGAGAATTGTGTTCCCTTGTGCTGCAACTTTGAATAGAAGGAGCTGTGGGTCTTCATCTGGGTTGGTTTCAGCTCCAAAACCAGAGTGGAGCGTCCTCTCCACCTCCAGCCCAGAGAAGGGATTTTCATGGTCCCAAGCACTGCGCCAGCGAGCTGGCCACAGTCCCAGGAGAGCAGCTCTGCACCAGGCTGGCTCACCCCTCAGCACAAGGCCATCAGCTCTCCATTCCTCAGGGACTTAGTGGCTTCAGCGCGAGCAGCAGGACTTCAGCCTCTAAATCTCCGCAGCGCACGGCCCTGGCATTTTGCGGCATAGACCGTGTCCACAGCTGGACATGGTGTTTCACTCGGTGTGCTCGCTGGAGGTGACAGCACCGCAAATCGCCTTCTCTGGGGAAACAATCGACACCCTCCAGTGGTGCCCCAAGCCCTGCTTCTTCCCATTGCTAACAGTGCAGTCCTCATTTTGCTAAGTTGAAGCATTTAGCTAACCTAAGCATGTACACCTCCACATCAGATCCACCTAAAGCAAGAGCTTCACCTTCTTTGCAAAATTAAGGTCTCGGTATCCTAAATGTGCCTTTGAAACGCAACTGCAGGATCTGCCTAATTGAAACTTTTGCTCTAATCTTGTTACCTCCCTCAGGCAGTTCCTGACAAATGGAGATTATAAGTGAGGGTCTGGAGCAAACATAACCAAAAAAAGGCATCTTTAATGTTTTTGCAATGTGTTCAAACAGCTTGGGTGCCGAGCACAGAAAACTCATTTCCCTTTTACCTGAAATGCCATTACATTTATTAAATTAAGCATGTCATTAATCCTAGAACATACCAAAATCTTTTTGTGATTTTGCATTTGTCATAACTAAAGGATCTCACTAAATATTACTCTATACCGCTAAATAATATTGCCCGTCATGTAATACTTGTCTCAGATTTTCCTCAGTGACTTTGTATCAGAGCTGAAAAAGAGCTATCACAGAAAATAAAATGGGACTAAAATAACAGTCCTTTGTATTAAATTTAACATTTGGCTTCTGTCCCAGAATTTTCCACATCCATATTAGAATCAGATGGTAGCGTAAGATGAAAAGATTTCCTGGATGGATTTTATTCTTATTCTTATTGAAGGGCTGATAACAGGCTGAAGGCAAGATACTTGTAGTAAAAAAATCTGCCTAATATCAAAGGCTGGATGGACAAGCTGACATGTATTATTGTTAGGCCTCCCTGCTTGATCACATTTCAGTATCATAAAATCCTTCTGCTAGTGAACATGAAGTATAAAAATTCCAGCATGAGAGCTAAAAGCCCAGACTGGCAGGTAAGCGCTTCTTTGGACACACTGCTTTATGCTTAGTAGCTGACCATAAGCCAAAACAAGGGTTTAATATCAAAAAGTAGTGTTGGCGACAGCACAGTGTGGTTATATTTATTTCAAATTTTAGTTACTCTCAAGTATTTGCATTCATGAAAGGCACTCCCTCATCCTGACTTACCTGTGGAGCTGGTATCATGTGTGATGTGACAGCATAGGCAGCCCCACCAGTAATGCTCAGCCTTCTTCAGGAGCCATGTGTCCTCTGCCCTGTCCCCGAACCAGCCACTTGCCCTGGGCTCCTTTGGCAATCTGGAGACAGAAAGATCAAAGGGACTTAAATACTCTTCAGAAAGCAATTTTCCCTTTACTCAAAGCAGCTTTGTATAGTACTTACGTATGACTCAGCTTAAATTGTACAAACGTTTGCAGGCTCTGGGTATTCTATGCAAAAACAATTACTTTTGATAAAATGAAGGAATGGTGCTTTCTAGTGTTGCTGTTCTGCTGTAGTGGAGACGGCGAGCGTGATACTGGAGCTATAAATTAGATTTTGCAAAGCAGCTCTTCTGTAGGGAGCCTGCTGCTTCAGACCAACAGGCTATAATTAGCATTTTCTTGGGGATATTTTTACTCTGTTTTGACGCAGTATCTTCAGCAACAAAAGTAGAGCAGCAATTGCAGGCTGCATTGACCCTTAATTTCAGCTTGTGATTGCAAAGGGTATCAAAGAGCAAATATGCTTTATAGATATCTTACGCTGCTTTTCTAAATGCACCTTTTTAAAGCACCTGGTATGTGGTTTGAATTTACAGGCAGAGAATTGTTTCGGCAGCACTGGTGTTTACAGCATCGACGTCAACATCTGAGCTTATACCCAGCACTCCTTTTACAGTCAGTGGTGAGAAATGTGCACGTTTAGAGGAGTAATTAATCTGATCTGTTTTAGACATCTTCTTTCCAGTGAGATGGATTGTATTCTAGAAGAGCCTATTTCTCTCCTTAGCAATAATTAATCTTAGTATAATTAGTTCAGGGAGGGACTATCTGTAGTTAGGTGAGATGGATCCCATACAGCATGTTTCTGAAGAGCACTGTATTCTCACTCTGCTATTAAAGACTGCTTGTATTAATGCTTTTTTTTTTTTTTTTTTTTTTTTTTTTAAAGAAATTATCAGATTACTGGAAGGAATACACAAAGAGATCACTTGTGTTTGTAAGAAATACTTGGTTCAGTCCCCAAGAGATTTTTACCGCTGATAATTACAGCTACCTTAACGCTTTCTGTGAAAGCTGTTTTGGTAGTTGTATTGATCCTGTCCTCCGTGACTCAGATACCATTTCGACGCTAAACATCTTCTCGGATGAAGAGTGCGTTCTGGGGCACGTTGGGTACTTGGGCAATACTAAGGGACATAGGGCAGAAATCTCTGAGAGAACAAGGGACTTCCTTGCACTCTCCAGAAAACGGCTTCAAGGAGGGCAGATGAATGAGGCTGTAGCACATACATGCCTGTTTTCAGGAGTGTTACTATAACTGGGATGAGGGATAAGGAAGCATAATTTGTATTGGGGAACAGTGTTGATGCCCTGTTCATTTGGGTTCACCTGAACCATGCTTATGGGTTCATTCACATAGAAGAAAAGCTCCCAAAGCTGGTCTCCTCAAGACAAGTTTGCCGTATTCACATAGAAGAAAAGCTCCCAAAGCTGGTCTCCTCAAGACGAGTTTGCCGTATATGACAGGGCATAAAGGGCAAGTAGCATCTTCGGAGACAGAAGAATTTCCTGTGAACAGCCCTCAGCAAAAAAATAGAGTAATACCTAGTAACTAAGGAATCAAAGTTATTGCTGAGGTGTAAAAATAGAGTCACAGAATAGGAGTGATAACGTATTATTGGTCCCATATTTGTCATTTGTCACTATATCACACTGCTGCAAGCAGATTGATTTTCAGAGGGTGATGGCTGCTGGAAACTGTTCCTTGAAAACCTTTCTTATTTGCTACCCCAAAATTTATAATCACTTTTGGAAGTCATGGCTTTGGAGTAGAATTCTGAGACCTGGATTATTGACACCCAAAACCCCAAAGCTCCCTAGCACTGAGCATTAGTTTTCCTCTAAGTAATTTTCTGGTTGATTATGTAATTAATTTTTCTAGGTGAGTACATATTCTGTTTCTTTAATTAATTAATTCTTTCACCTCAGCTTTGCTTATTCCCTCCTTTGTCAAGGTCTTACATTAATATTTGCAGCATTGCCTAGTGGTAGGTGTATGCATTTTCTTTTTCTTTTTTTACAGATGTAACTGAAATTGCACCGTGTATTCTGAAGACTTCACCAACAGATCAGCAGCTGAACAAGCTTGCGAGGAGACTGGGACCCGAATGGGAGCATATAGTTCTGTGCTTGGGTTTGTCCCACACTGACATCTATCGATGTAAAGTCAATCACCCTCACAACCTGCAGTCACAGATCGTAGCTGCCTTTGTCCTGTGGAGACAGCGTTTGGGGAAAAAAGCAACTATCCAAAGTCTGCAAGCCAGTCTGATGGCAGAAGAAGTGGATCCTTCTGTGATACAGTACATGCTTGAGTGAAGCCTCGCTATTGATTGGGAGCTTTCGAGTACTTTGTTAAATTAAATAAAGAGGATTCACTGAAATGGATGTTGAAGACCTGATGCCTCAAACTGGAGAAAAATGGGGTTGGGAACTGTGGTTTTATTAAGCTTAAACATTCCAGTTTTCTGTGGCATCTTGTGACTTGTAATTCTTTTCATGCCAGATTAATTTTTAGCAGGCATTAAAAAATGGATCACTTTTTCCTGTTCGCTTTTGTACTATTCCAGTGGGGATATAGGGTGACACTTAAAGTCCTTGCAAGCAGGAGGCCCTGCAGTGAGTTCAGCAAGGTTTCTGGTTTCATTGCAGGAGCAACACTTGGTTTAACCTGTTTTCTGGACTATGTAGGAGCCTTTTTTACTGCTGTTCCATGCTAGTTCCCTGATATCCCAGCAAGAAATGAGAATAATCACTGTTACAAATTTAACAATTTTACAACAGTTATTGCAGGTGGCTAATTTCACATTTATAAAAGTTTTAGCACATACAGTTTCTTGCTAGGATAGATGGCTGCCATCTTAGTCTGCCTTTGAAACTGGCCCTAAGTGGAAGTAACAGGAACCCAGTGTGCCTGTGAGGGTTTCTCCCGTTATTATTTAATGGGTATAGGTTTCTGCAAGGAGACAGGCACCGTGCGCATATGCCATCTCTTAGCATAGCATGGGTGGGGAGTTCTCAGGGAAGACATGCAGCAGAAAAGTGACCAGAAGATAGGCAGGAACAGGCAAGCAGAGTGAGAAGGGGCCTAAAAAATGAGACAACTTCTAAGTTGTCTGTGTTTGTCTCCACTAATAAACTGCGAGACAACCTGGTGTCTCCCAAGTCTTTGTACCGGATCCAGGCAACCTTGTTTCACAGAAGTTTTCCTCTTAGGTCAAGTGTCAGTAGGCACCTTGCTCTGACCACCACATGCCCAACGGGGTACTGAAGCTGGCAGGTCCTTTCTGGTCAAGATGAACTCCCCACTGCTCTTCTTCCAGCTTGTGCCATCCGCCAGGCTTGTTTGCTTTCTGCCAGCTTTTCTGCACCTAATGGGGGCAGCTTCAACACTCCTGTCCCCAGTTCTTTGCCAGCTGTAATTGTACCACCAGTGATGACTAGATTTTATCCAAAAGAACAGTAAAGCTTGGTCTTTTCTCCTCCTTCCCTCCTGTCAAGGAGATTTTCTCCCTGCTGGAAGAAACCACTGAAGTTTTTGCTGACCAGGTAAGCAGGTAACCCTGTGGGGATCAGTCCATAGGGTATGTATCCAAAGGCAATGGAAGCGACCAGCTGCTCTCTGAGGCCTGATGATAAGAGGCAGAATAATTTTTAATTCTCCCTGAGCAGTTTGCTGTACAATAAATGAGGAACAAAATTTGGATGCAGGGTTTCCAGGTCTATGTATGAGCAAGTTATGGTAGACTGTTTAATCTACAGAGTCATTGCCAAGTAACTTCCCATCCTACAAGATCTGCCCCATATAATTTAACAACTTAGCTGCCTTGTCAGAAGTCTTTACTGGGGCAAGAGTGAACTTTGCTGCCTTTTTTTCTTTTTTTTTTTTAATTCTTCTATACCCAGATTTTGGATGACATCTGGGAAATTACGGAAGACAAAGAGATTTTAAGGAAATCCTCTCTGCCTTGATTTTCAGAAGCAGGGAAACAGAAAACATATCCTGGCAGGATCAGCTCCCGCAGGTCCTGAAGCAATCTGCTGGTATTTTGGTTTTAATCTTCTGTATACAGGTCTGACCTTCAGTAAATCATGATCCTGTTACACCTTACAGATCTTAACTAATCATATCCTATTATGGCTACTTACAGAGTTTAAGTCCATCATCAAATCCCAAATAAACAATGTAAATCAATTTAGGCCTTGGAATTTATTTATTTTTCTGTTTCATGATACTTTAATGCCAGTATATTCTTTCTTTTTGAGTTGAAAAGCATCCTAT